>VUQK01001680.1:79948-94961 GCA_015106715.1 Bujurquina vittata
GTGGAAATGCCTTAAACTGGGATTCTTTGTAAAGGCCATGAAGGGGGGCCACGGCTATGGTTGCAAAAAGATTTCTAGTTCTATAGACGACGTCAGTAAACACTTTCCTGCTGAGTTTATGGGATCAGTCACTTGTTTTGAGTCATTGTGAATAAAAAAATTAAGTCAGTTTTTTAAATTTTTGGTTATTCTAGGTATTAGAAAGCAAAATTAGCCAGCATATACTCATTGGCTAATGACCTGTCAATCACAAGTCATTAGCCAATGAGTGCGCAGCTACACAGTCAGCGCTGCCACCTGCTAGTTTTCAATGATGGTGATGGTGGACATGCTTAGGTAAGTAACGTGTTGACCAACTGGCTAAAACAGATATGGCCATCTTTATATACTTTAATGGATGATTTTGTGCGCACTTGTATGTCATTTTTGAGATTTTTTGACAACCTGTGAAATTCTGTATTATTTTTTTATTTACATTATAAATCTTTTGTTGAAATAACTGCATTGTAAATCATTCTAATCTTATTTAACCTAGATATTTGAGTTTCCCCCAAACCTCAAATATGTGACTGTCCCAAGTGATACAGTCAGCCATTCAGATCTGCTTTCCTTTTACTTTTGCTCAGTTTTTAAGAAGTAAATTCTGAAATCATCTTACAACTGTTTCTGAGTGCCGATGTTGTTTAATTTCACAGTTTGTTCAAAGTTACCAGTTACTTAATTTTAAAATATGTGTTACAGTGGTTGCAACTTGATGATTTAAGACTTAAATAATAATCAACCATGACCTAATTTAATGAGCATTAATGATAAACGTCAGATTTTCAGCATGACGGCTCTTTGAGCTAGAAAAAGTAGTTACCTTTTCTCAAATAAATAATCCAATTAATCTGTGGATTTTCTTACCCAGAATGAATGGAAGTGAGTGGTGGTAGGCTGCATTAAGTAAATACTATATACGGTAGTCAGTGAGGGACACTCGCAAAATAGCTTGAAATACCTGTTTCATGTAGAGTGCGTCTCTTATTATCGCTGACCTATAATAGCATAATGAACACCTGCACTGCTGTTTGCCCTTAGAGTCTCAAACATGCAGCGATCTGTCTGAATCATTGAGAAATTTCAGCTCAGGTTCAGCTGGTGTTGGCTTCATTGCATATTGTGTGATTGGCAGAGTGTGTGTGTGTGTTTTCGGATGTTTGTATTATGTACTGATTTGATCATTATAATTGTCTGTCTAGATTGTGCAATCAGTTGATCTGTATGTCCCTTATGCATGTGTGTGTGTGTGTGTGTGTGTGTGTAAATGTGAAGCCCAGATATATTTCTTGGCTGGCTGACTGTTAGACAGAAAGCGTGGGAGGCGATATTCATAGAGGTGCTTTTAGTGGGACTTTTATGAGAGACTTTTTTCCATGGCTGAAAGGAGGTTGACCACACACAGTAAGGTTGCCTCAGCTTAGCACACACGCATGTTTGTGCGTGCATGTACGAGCCTGAGCGCTCAGGCGCCCTTCCTTTGAGCGCTCCTACGTGGGCTGCCAGGGGTGTGTTTGGCTTCATGTTTTGTTTCAGAGAGCCCTCCCCCGTCCTGCGGAAGTGTTGCCGGAAGCAGTGGGAGCTCACCCCCAGTTCTGCGTCAGTGCCACTAAAGAAAGGATTGGGGCTTTCCGGGAGGAGAGAAGAGGGAGGAAGGGAGGGGGGCTGTCAGCCTGGGTATGTCACGGCCATGTGGGTGGTTGTCACGCGCGCACACACACACGCACACAGCCACAGTCACGACTGCTCTTCGACAAACTATTCTTGTGTACACTATATTGCTGGCTTGCACTGAGTAAAATCCCCCGCTTTGGAGGGGAATTCTAAGGAATATTAACAGGTGTGTCTGACTGTGAGAGCATGCGTGCATTTCTGTGTGTGTCACGGTGCGGGTGTAGTGCACGTTTGTGTTTTTTCTGACATTGTAAAGACAGCAATAAATAGACCCGGAGGTGGAGAATTTGTATTTACCAGATGTGTGTGTGTGTGTGTGTGTGTGTGTGTGTGTGTGACAGATAGATGTGGTTGCATGCATAAAGGAGTGATTTTTTTTCTCTTTTGGTTTGATGTTTTGCTCTGTGCCCTCCCCCCACCACCACCATCACCCTATTATGGCTTGAGCATTAATTTCTTTGAGCTGAAGTTGACCTGGACTGGAAGAAGCAGAAGTATCAGAAAGTGATCGACTGTCCTGAAATGCTGGCGCACAACTTGTGGAAAGTTCCAACAGGAAAGGAAAAAGATAAGAAAAAAATATATACATAAATATTTTTTCTTTTTTTTTTTCCTAAGCAAGACACAGAAAAGGAGAGAAATTTGCAGAAATCTGTGGCCTGCTCATCCTGGGGGATGTTTTCATCTTTCTCTGTCCCCTCCCAACTCTTTTAATGTGTGCCATTTGAGAGACTCCAGAGGGGCTGCACCTGTTTGCCTCTTGGCTAGGAGCCCCCAAATCCCTCCTTCTGCCCCCGCCTGCCACTCATGCTACAGCACCTCCTGGGATGGATGGAGCAAGGGAAGGAGGGAAATAGGGAGGAGTGGTGGAGTGTGGGGTTGCATGTGGTGGAAGGAATAGCTGGAGGGCTTGAAGGAGTAAGAGCAGAGATGTAGGCTCACACACAGAGCGAGAGAGAGAGAGAGAGAGAGAGCGAGGGGAATATAGTTTCACATCCAAGTCCATTCTCCCACACTGGACAGACCTTCCCTCTGTGGAGCTTTCTCTCTTTCATGTTTTGACTCACCACATTCTCTTTTATTTCTGTATTTTCTCTCACCTTTTCTCCCTCCTGTGCAAACCCACATCTGCTCTCCCTCTCCTCCTTGTTAACTTTTCTCCTCAGCCTATCGTTCTCTTGCTCTCCTCCAATTTTCTTCCCTGACTCAGTCTCTTATACTCTATGCATCTCTCTGTCCTCCTATCCAGGCTGTTCCTCTGCTCCTCTTTCTCGCCCATCTCCCATTGCTCTGTGATAGGGTCGTGTTAATCTGCAGTGACCTCTTCGGGTCACATTAAAGGTCGCCCAGCTTCACTTTCCAATATCCCCATGGCCGTATTCTTGTCTTAATCCCTACTTTTCTCCGCTAACTCCTGGCACTTTTAGAACAAAATAAAATACTCAGTTCACCAACCAATTTACCTTCCACATAGATTTGCTTTTCAAATAGAGAGTGACAGAAATAGGCAAATGTAACGTCTGCTTTAGGTGCTTTAAAAAATGCAACCTTTATCTTTTATTATATAGTGTACCCCACCTTTCATCTTATGACAGCTGGGATAGGCTCCAGATGTAACACATTCAGGTGTTACATCTGGCTGTGTGATATCGGTAAATGTCATCTTCCCACCACCTTTGCGCTCATGCAACCCCACATCATCGCGCTCCCACCGCCGTGCTTTACTGTGGCAGTCCCCGCACGCTGAACCTCGTCTGAGGCGAATACATTTATCTTGGTCTCATCTGACCAAAGCATGTGTTCCCAAAATTTATCAGGTTTCTTTTCATGTCCTTTGTCAAAGTGTAGTCTTGCAGTTTTGTGCCAAAGAGCACGAAAGGGGGTTTTCTTGCACATTGTACATAGAGGCTAACGTTATATAATGCCAGTGTCTGAAAGTTGGATTTCCTTTGATAACGCCTGATACAAGTCTGAAGCTTTTGCCTGTGTGTACACGGTCTGTGATGATTTTAGGGCAACGGCCAGAAAATCCCTGATTACTGCTGTACCAATTTTGACTGATCGTCCTTTTATCACTTCCCATCAATGTGAAGTCGGACAATCAGACATTCCAAGTTTCCTTCCAGTTATTTCTCATGTAGAGCCAGACTTGCAGATAGAAGTGGATCACAGATCCCAAACTGAAAGAATGCCGGTGCTCTGCTTGTACTTACAGTGTGTTCAATTGTTGAGCATTGAGCATTGTTGAGTTGCTACTTAAAATAACTTTGTTTTCATTTTGTGGAATAGTAAACTCACATTTAGTGCTTCGTGTGTCTGGAATTACTAAATCCTGCTTTTTAAAGTCTCGCCTTTTCTGTGTTTTCCAGAACCGCGGGCGCTTGGCAGAGAAGCGCACCATCCCCCTACCACCCAACCGGGTGCCTAAGAAGGAGCTGGCCTCCATTTTCAGCAGTGACGACAGTGAAGGCAGCGACCGGGCCAGTGGGGATCATGCTCACATCAAGCAGGAGGACGAGCTGCATTACAGTATCATGAGAAAGAGGTCAGTCACCCTTGGCTTGCATGCAGTTGCTTGTTGTTGTGCTCTTTCACAAAATTGCCAGGTAATTACACAGATTCTTTTAGTTTACTTTATATATTTTTGCCGCGGATTTTGTGAAATCGTCTTATAAAGTACATTTTTAACTAGTCTTTTTGTTGTTTTTGCTTCTCCTCAGATTCTGTCGAATATCAGTTGGATGTAGCTTTTAAAAAAAACAGTGGCACTTCCGGCAAGTGTAGCTTTTTTGTCAGAAGTGGTTTCAGGATAATTTTGCTGCGTTAAAGGCTCACTTTTAGACAAACAAACAAAATACACACGTGGCTTTTGCTTTGGGATGCCTTTTGGAAGCTGTTGAGCCCTCACAATGTTAATTGGCTTGTTAGTTTGCGTTTTCCTGCTCCTGCCAAGTCTCGTTGTATCTGTCTTGACTTGATATCGAATGACTGAATTACCTGAGTCACTGCTGTCTGCTCCATCCTATGCTGTGGCAGGGAGCAGTTTGATCACAATAGAAGAGATTCATTGTATTCATATGTTGTCTTTTTTTGTTCGGCAGGTCTAGAGAATGTTTCAAAATGGTTATGAAGGGTTCTTGAACAACACTGAGACTATAATCTAAGTAAGATTAAAGAAAGAAGTAGCAGATGCTGCCTCAAAGACACTTTGGCAGTGATAAAAACACAGTACAGCTCCTCTGCGTATACACCCTGGGTCCTCATCGTTCACACAAGTAGTCTTTTATTTTTCTCAGATCTGGAGGGAAGGCAGGATGTTTTGAGTTGTGCCATTTTTATTTTTAAGAAATAGCTAATATCAAACCATAATAATAATAATAATAATACCACCAGAGTATGTATTAGGCATGTATCTCAAATGGTTTCATAGTGATTGGGGGTTTATTCTTGAAATCAAACGTGTTTTTGTGTTCATCGGTAAATTAAATAAAGACGTGCTGTGCAACATTTTAGTTTGTCAATAAAGTGGGAACAGCTTTTCCAAGACTGGTTTGGATGCAAGTGAATACTCACGTCCCCATTTTCATAAATGCAAACAAAGACATGCAAGGCTACAATGATGTCACTCTCTGTCACTGGCGGCGTACAGTCGGCATGGTTAGGAACAAAATCCAAGCCCAGATGGGCTTATAGTTATTTTTTTAATCTTTTTTATTTTTTTTTACTGTGGAATTTTGGGATTGCTTGGCATGCACGTAAACTGACTGTAATATTCAGAAATCAGACAGGTTATTGATTTAAGGCAGAGCCTGTTCATTGATTAACCTCAGAAAGTCCCCAGCTGCATTATAAGAGCTTGTGCAAGCTCATTAAAGAAGGGGATGTTTTTCATGTCGTGAGATTTACGCGTGACACAGCGGACAGCACGGCAACTGTGAAGCTTTAAATGGATCCACTAACCTCATTTAAGAGGGCTTCCCCTCCCCCTGACACTTGTGCCGCTGGCGTGTTAAGATGATAATGAATTTAAAGAACACTTATGACTAATATGTCAGGCTTTTACCCTTTGAAAGGCGACGGACTCGCTGGAGCCGCAGCTCCGGTCTGTCGTGGGTATCCGTCTCAGCCTTGCTTTATCCCCCAATGTGGGTCTGGACGAACAGGATAATGGGATGTCCAATCATGAAAATGTGATTTCCATTGACCGCAGCTTCGTAAGTGAGTCGTAGAAGGGTCTTAACAAATTGGATTTGGCCGATGGATGTGAAAAATACAGGGCCTCTGTATACATGTGAGTGTATCTGTGCTGTCTCATCCTCACATCATCAGAGCTGGCGGCAGCACCGTCACACCCACTTGGTTGCAGCAACTTGCCTACTGTAACTGTACTTCAATCTACACGAGCACATCAGATGTGCTGTGTGTTATTTACCTGTTTGATTCTAGCAAAATGCTTCACCCAGCAAATGAACTTGCAGTAGAATTATGTTAGGCGATACTTTAGACACTTGTGTTTTTCACTCAGGTCAAGATTGCATGGAAATTGTATAAATTGTCACATTTTGCAGTAAAATGGTTTTACATGCCATGTGTCTCATTTCCAAAGACACTCCACCGTAATCAGATTAATGTTAGCAGTCTCTGTCTTAACAGACAATTGGTTTTCTTGGCGCTTCATGGAGCTGCACTTGTCCTGCTGAATATGCACAGACCGACTACAGGCCGAAGTGCAGCCAAACCACAGAACCAACCATATGATCGTTATCACAGTGCAGTGCATGTGGATGTTTCCTGTATATCAGAATGCCTTGTGGCTCCTGCAAAAACACACAGGACCTGAAAGACAGATCCAGAATCTAGTTTGGTGTCGCTCTGGTGTCCATGCTACAGATTGTTCGGATTATTCCAACACTGATTTATGGATTTCATTTTGGAGAAAAATACTTTTTTGGTTGACGGTCAGTTCAGTGTTTTGTCAAATCATTCATCCTCCGCGACATCCTACCTATGCAGACTTTATGGCTTTGTAATTGCGTCGCCTTGCTTCCTCATTTGCTCACGTCATAATTACTATAGCCAACTTTATGTTGAAGTGTAGCTCTGGTTGAATAACCACCGATTTTTGGGGTCATTTTTTTATTTTTATTTTATTTTTGTAACGGTAGGGCAGTTTTAAGATTTTAGCGTCTCGCTCGAGGGCAAAACAAAGCCCACCTTAATGTTTGTTTCACTTGGCCGTAGATAACAAGGCTTGATTGAAAAGTGCTGACTGAGAGTCTGGGTAATTACCTGGCAACCACTGTGGATTTTATAAGTTACACCTGCTGACGTCTGCTTTCCAATCTACAACCTCTGGAAGACCAACTACTCCATACCCATTATTAACCTTTGCCAAAACAAACACAAAGACACTTTAGCGGTTTCTAAGCCATCCACAACAATTACTTTTATATGCAAATCTCTTCCTTCTAAAGAGACGCTAACGTAAAGAGAGGAAGGTTTTCATAATAAAATCAGCACGCATACTTGGGCCCTTCATAAAAGGGGCCATCTTTTCCTGTCTTTTCATCAGGGGAAAAAACTAATAGAACATACTAATATCCTATCTTATTGTTTGTTCTTCTTGAAATAGCAAAATTGTACTTTAAGTCTGTATGCATGGTCTGTATGTGTGTGCTTCAGGGCCCAACAGTTGAAGACAACTGTTTGTTACAGGCTGAGAGTGACAACAGGCTGCTTATGAAAATTATTCTTATGTTAATGAACGCTTAAAAAATTCGCATGACACATAACTATGTACTGAAGGGCTCTGCAGCCTCGTTCTCTTCATAAAAGCAGCTCTTTTCGGGGCTCATTTGTTAGCAGGAGATTTAGACTCAGTCTGCTTGAGCGAGAAAGACACTGATGATGCTGAGTTAGCGACTGTGTGTCTGTTGCATTTGACATTTTGTCCTCTGGCTTTATTGAACAACTGTGTCATTGCCTTATGCCAGTAAGGGGTCAGAGACAGTGTGAAATTACTGGAAATGGCTCTCCCCTAAAGCACTAATTAGTGAGCTTGGAGGTTTTATAGCTTTTTAGGAGAGTTTTCCGCCTCAAAAAAAAAAAAAAAAAATTGGCCTTGTTTACATGCATTTCCCATGGCAACAGAGTCACAGCAATTTAGTAGTTGATTGGGCGTTGGCTAGCAGCGAGACATTCATTGTTTCCACACAGAAGAGTGTTTTGTCTATTAACTCCCATAACATAGGATTAACAGAGAGATGGTCAGCAGGGTTTCAGCTGTTGGGCTCAGATCTGCTTGAGATAAGTTCATCATTTCCACATGTAAAGATCAAGGTGATTCATATTTACCGTGTCCTGTCATATCAGTGTGTTGAAATTATGTGAAAATAACAGGAGCTTTGGTCTTACATGGTATCAAAGTGTCCTCTGTCGAAGCACGTAGGACTTACTGCACAAACTGGAAATGTTAATTTTATTCAGTCCAATTTTTTTTTCTAAAAAGTAAATAATAGCTCTCCAAGTTGGGAAAGTGAGAAAGCTACAGCAATAGCAGCCCATGTATGACAGATAGGATATTAAGGGTAAATAAAACCAGTAGTTTTCTGAAGCAGCCCTAAATGTAACATGGCAGACTTCCTGTATATTCAGTTTTCATTGTCTTTCCTCCCTTGGCTGCTTTATCGACCTCATGTCAGCCTTTACAGCGGGTGCACAACCAGGAGAAGGGAAGCTGGGCTACTCTGACTTATTTATGTATCTATTTCTGTATTTATTCATTACCCCGTACACTTGCAGGGTTCCCGCTTGCATGTTGCCTTTGGATTTAACTGTGAGAAGCATGACAATTGTGCTTCCACTAGCTCGCAATAAACAGGCTAAAGATTCCTTATTAAGACCTGATGGTTCTGAAAGTACAGCAGTTTTAATTTTTTACTCACCCCCCCCCCCTTTTTTTTTTTAGCATTTTACCCATGTCCATGCCTTTCTCCTCTCTGGTTGTTGAATATTACATACTGTCTGGTAGTATTTGAATTTTGTTGTGGGCCACCTGCGCGGGTTGGAGCAGGCTGTGTGTGTTCAGGCTATTGTCTTGAGCAGATGAGGGTAGTAAACCTGCGCATACCAGATGTTTCATAGCACTTGCACCCTGTCTTTCTCCCTTCTCTGTCTCTCTTGCTCTTTCTCCTCCTCCTCCTCCTCCTTCACATCCCTGCTGTCTGTCTGTCAGCACTTTCCCAGCGGTGGTGTGAGACATGGCGTCAGGGTGCCTGGGCTGCCAGCTTCTGCCAGCTCACACTGTGACCTCCAGCCCCGCCACCTCAGCTCCACGTGCCAATGCCACAGCAGGGCACTACTGGGCATTTATACTGAGTTGACTCCTGGTGCCACCAGAAGTCTTTTCATTTGGGCTATTTTCAATTGTACTGAATTAGTAGAAGGGACCACAAGCTTTTATAGTAATACTGACTATTTTTGTTGTTAAGCTATAAATACGTATTTCAATAACTATAAATCTATTTAAAAATAATGCACAGATAATTATACTGCAGAGCAGTCAAGACCTTTTTATACAATAGTATAATTATATTTTAACATTAATAGACAGAGCACTGAAAGAAAGCTGTACTGGAGCTTAGATTGTGGTTGTAGCCTGAAATATTTGTGTAATATAAATGTATGCAAGTGTATGACTAAAAATATATTGTTTTGTTTTTGCAACATAAACTCATAGACTGAATATAAAAGAAGGACGTAGCTCCTATGACATCACCCATTCATTTGTGGACTTTTAAGCCTCAGCATTTTTGTTTGTTTGTTTTGTTTGTTTTTCTAGAGCTAGAAGCCAGGTGGCAAACTGTCCATAAACTTTATGGATAAATAACACATTAATTTAAAAAAATGCAATTTCCAGTTTCTTATCATTTGGTGTTTATCAATGATATCTCTGTTAAAAATGTTCAAAAAGCATGAATACTATAAACAAGGTGGAAGGGTCAAGTTCAACCTTAACCCCTAACTTTGAGCCTTACCAGTATTTGAAGCCAGCCTCAAGTGGCCACTCCTGGAACTGCAGCTTTTGGTTCATTTTTTTTTAGCCTTCGAGGTTGCGTAAATCCTAGTCTCATATTTGGACCAGATTTAAATTCCAACCTAGTAGCCAGCCTTAGTGGAAGTTTGATTATTACATAATTTTCTATAATGATATATAATGTTTATTGCTGGTAGTATTTGATTAACAATGCATATTAGCTACTCCAGTGTCTGGGTCACTGTGTCCAGTGACAAAGAGGCAGTAATGTCCAGTTTAGAGATAAGCACAAGTTGATTGTCTTTGGTTTGTACCTGGGTGATAAGAAGCCGGCTCATGTCCTTCTTAGCTATCAGACTCAACGACCACAATCAGACTCACCCCTCCCCAATCCTTTCCAAGGCCTCCGTCCTTCCCAGCTAACCCAGGCCTTAGGAGCTCCTTAGGGAGCGCTGACTCAGGTGACTGGGTTTTAAACAGCGTCCCCATCCCCCTCTACATCTTCCATGGCTTGAGTGTGACCTTGCCTCCACTCACAGAAAGAGCGAGGGAGGGGGTTGAGGGAGGGCATAGGTGGGTGGGGATAAGGCTAGGCCCTCATTAGCCCAAGCTGAGGCGGGACAGCTCAGGAGAAGTGCGCTAATTACCCAACTAACAATGTCCTTGCCGTTCACGGCTTAGAGCGGCCACTTCGCCAAGGGATAATAACCCCGTCACCTCTCTGAGAAGTTCACGATGGCATTATCATGATCACTTTAAATGATGGACAGAGGGTGGTGTTATAATGCAGCCAACTGATTGATGGATTTGGCTGCAGCTTCCCACAGTAGAGCATCTAACTGCAGTGTGAGTGTGTGATGCGTATTTTGATGGAGTCAGTGGGTGACACAAATGTATGATAATGACCTTTAGAGAACCTTCTTTGTACCTCATTTTCATTTTGAAGAAAATCATTGCCCTCTCAGACACTGAGAGCTACCAATTTTAGTAAGTTGCACTCTAAAAAAGAAGTCTGTCATTAGTCTAAAAAGTTTGCAGTCACAGACCAATCAAGTGTCTCCTTGCTTAGCAACCAATGGTGACTGTTTTGTCTGAGACTATTTTCTGAGTCATTGGTTCTCTGTGCCTGAGAGGTGACTGGTGAGGCCAGCAAGGCCAGCATGAGGTCCTCAGCACTACCCTTCATCTTTTCTGTTAGCGTGTGGAAAACAGCTTGGCGACCGACAGCCTGACATTACAGAAGGAGCCTGTAATCATGGGACTGTAAAAACCCAAATCCAGCAGCCGCAAACAGTGTGGCCTCGTCATAGCGGTGGCAGCTAAGAGCCATTCACCGCCTCTGTCCCATAAACTGTGCTTGCCGTGTCATACCAGACCCCCTTCATAGATGTTTCTGCTTTCAATAAAGTTGCCAGTTAAGGCTGTAAATGAGATCGCTGCTCACACAAGAGGTTGCTGATGCCATGAAATTGACATGTTAGGCTTACTGTGTGAAATGCAAGGCATGTATGCACAAAAAAACCTCTGGGATCGCCTTATGTAGCAGGTATATCGCAGCGCTATGACGGGAGACATTTAGACTGTAACTAAAAAAAAAAAAAAATCAGCCCTGCTCCTCTCCTGCCACACAAGCTGTTTGCCATTACACTGTCTACACTCCACACACACTGCACAGCCATACTACCCTCAAACGCTAAGCGCTTATTTCCCATCATTATGCCATTTAATGCGATCAGGATGGTAATCAGATTGCAAATGAAATGCCTCCATGACACAGTTGTGTGGGTCCGCTGGTGTGGGGAGTTTAGAAAGGCAGCTGGTGGAGAATTTGAAAGGACAGAGCGGCTCCAACCAAATCTGGGTCTAATCTGTTAACCCTCCTCCTGCTCCTCCTCTGGGTGCTGAAGGGCAGGACAGAGTTTTTGAGAGATTCTTGTGAACAATCTTTTTTCTTTCTTTTTTTTTGCGTGCAGGACTTAATGTTAGTGTAGGCATGAGATTAGAGAAGAAGACTTGCAGCTTTTTTTTAAATTGTTAGCGTATCTTACCACAAATTAATTGTGTTGTTATCCAAATTTTACATTCTTAATAAATAATACCACTTCCATGCTTGATTGAATTGTGTTTTGTTTTAAACACTCTTCACCATATTCTTAGAGACGGTTTTAAGCTGTTAAACCACTTATGGGTTGCGAATATGTTCATTAATACATCTTAGTGTGGAAGATGAGTAGGGATGAGACCTGAAAGTGCTGGATGCGGTAGTCTGTCAGAGTGTATTACACACCTCAGCGCTAAGAGCCAGTTGACAGGGCAGCCACTTGTAGCTGCTGAGTCTGTGTGAAGATGTGCATTTTATAGAGGAAAGGTCTGTCTTTATGGAGGATTTCTGTGGTGAGTGTTGTGTGCTATGAATTTATATGCTGCTGCCCTTTTTTTTTTTTTTTTACAAACAGACCATTCAGGGCTTAACTGTGGTTCATTTCTGGCTGTGTTTAATTGTGCTCTCTTTCCTCTGTGTGTGTGTGTGTGTGTGTGTCTGTGTGTTACAGTCGTGACAGTGACCTCTCTACAATTATCTCCAACCTGCACCACACCAGACAGCACGGCATGCCCGAAGGCCAGTCCGCCTCTGACCACAGCACCAGTACTGGACACACAGGTAGGATCCTCATGATGCCATTATGTGTGTGTGTGTGTTTGTGTGTGTTTTATCAGTATGCATGTCCAACGTATGCAAAGTGTAAGGTGTCCTCTTTCTCTTTCTTTCTTTCATTTGCTTTTCTTTCTTCCTTTGCATCTAGGCAGATGATACATGCCCCTTTACGCCTCCTGTAACATACGTAAATATTCCATTAGCCATTTAATTTACTTTAATTTGTGTGATTGCGGGAATTTAACATAAGCGTATTACTTATTCCTAAAGGTCGCTCATGTTGATTACTTAATGTTCTTCCCACATTCTCTGCTGCACTCCAGGATTTTTTTTGTTAAACCCCCTGTTTTAAATTACCTCTGAATAAATAGCTTTGTTTGCCATTAATCCAGTTTCATGTGAGCAGAGGAACCATGGTGTGCAAGTGCTAAGCTAAGAGCTTTGCTTCCAGCTTAAACACAGAACACAGACCGCATTTAATCACAGCTATTTGTCAAGCAGTCTGTATGAAGATATTGTGCAGCCATCAAAGACATATGGCTGTTTAAAAGCTTCTGTGTATCTCACTGTTTAGAGACAAACCCACTGTACTGTATGTTTCTGCCACATTAGGTTAGTTTCACTCTATTTCAGTGGCGTGCAGTATGTTTGTGTAGGGTGTGATCGATAGCAGCAGTAGTACACTTGCAAAATCTTCACATTATCACATTAATATATAAAGTTTATCGACTATAATTTTGGGGTCACTGCAGACCTAAAAAGCCTCAAAATAGCTTTTCTCAGTTAAGTTGAAGTAATTTTTGTCCACAGTTTTTTTTTTCTTATCTTTGCTGATTTTTGCTTGCAGGAGAAAATATTGATCATGAAAAACAAATTGCCTGGATGAAAAATGTCTATCAGATAATTCAAACACATTTAAATAAATGCATTGACCTTTAATTAAATAATTAGGTGCCTTTAATCAGTGAAGACCATGCCTTTGCTTTGCTGTTGCCCAGAGTTCAAACCCCTGTCCCTTCTTATCCCATTAGCCAGAGGCACAGCAAGTGGCATAATCACCCCAGACCCAACACCTCCATACCCTCTCTCTGTGTGCTCATACACTCTGTCTGCCAGATTAATTGTCCATACGGTGCCTGCAATATCAGGTAGAGTGGGTGGAAGGTGGGGGGGTATTAGATTGCCCAACAGCCAGCTCAGCCGGTGTCTTTGGGTCGCCGTTTGGGACAGATTTCCACCAATACACCAGCCTAATCAGCTGTTAAACTTAATGGAGAAATCAGAGCCATGAATGGTTTTCCTAATGGGGGAAGACAAGAAGGGCTAGAGGTGGGTGTGGGGTGGTGATGGGTGGATGGTGCAAGCACAGTGTGGCCTACGCATAGGGGGTCCAAGACCCTAAAATCTGTCCGCTTGAGCATTAAAGGGAGATTTAACAGGCTGCCTAAGCGGCTCGCTTCGTGTCTGTAAACAAGTCCAATCCGATCAGCCACTGCCTCTAATTCTGTCTGCCAGTGAAATTAGACACACACACACACACACACACACACATTCGCAAGCACACAATTACACACAAATACCATGAAGTTATACAGATACGTGCCTACGCAATATCAACTCAAGTTCAAATTTGTGTCCAAATACACAGGTGGGTGAAATGTGCATGAAGTTTTAAAGCACTGAATTTTTTGACTTTGGGACTGATGAAGCATAAATGCAGCTCGCTGCTATGATGTTGTGTTTATGCCGGTGCATCAGTCGCCTCTGCTGTTCGACTTCTCCAGAAGTGTTTAATGTATACCAACAAACAGTGGAGGGAAAGAAGGGAGTAGGATGGCCAGGAGGTGGAGGAAAAGACAGAGACAGAGATGCTGTGATGGAAGAAACATTTGGAAATAGGGAGACAGAAGAAAATGAGATGAATGAGTGCTGTAGTGGTATCAAGGGAGGGTAAGCAGCAACTATGGCGGCGGACGGCTGCGCACACGTGCGTGTGCGTGTGTATGTGTGTGTGTGTGGGTCAGGAGGAAAGGGAAGCAGGCTTGCCGGGTCGTCTCTGTGCCGGAGTGGGCCGTTAATTAAATCTGAGAGACAGACAGGAGGGTTGCCTCCCTCCTCTTCTCATCTCCATCCCTCCCTCCCCTGCTTCGCTCTCTCAATCCCCAGCCACTGGCTATTCAGAGGCTCTGTTAGAGGTGGAGAGGAGGGAACGGAGGGTGGAGGGAAGGAGGGAAGGAGGGGTAGGAGGCAGGCGGGGCAGGGGCGCCGACGCTGAGAGTCTGGCTGCCTGTGGAGACTGTAAACCGTGGCTCTGCGGTCAGACCGGAGACTCAAACAGGCAGATAAGGTGTTTTTGGGCCGCCGCTCTCTTTCTCTCTCTCCTTTGCTCCCAACACTCAGGCTCTCAAAGGCAGTTACAGCCTGCCGGTGTGTGTGTGTGTGTGTGTGTGTGTGTGTGTGTGTGCGTGTGTGTGTGTGTGTGTGCGCGTGTGTGTGTGTGTGTGTGTGTGTGTGTGTGTGTGTGCGCGTGTGTGTGCGTGTGTGTGTGTGGTTGGGGGTTGCAGCAGTGGTTTGGGGCTTGAGCGCATTTTTTGTGTGTGTTTGTGCAT
>VUQK01001681.1:2364-13620 GCA_015106715.1 Bujurquina vittata
TCACCTGATCCAGCAGCATAGGCCTATTGCAGCATAACTAAGGGATGGTTCAGGGTCACCTGATCCAAATTGGGAGCTGGTTCTACAGAAGAGGGGCTGGAAATCTGAAGGCTACTTTTAAATACCCTAGAAACCCCAAATAAGCCAGCAGTCTGAGAGCAAAGTGCTTTATTGGGCTGATATGATACCATGAGGTCTTTAAGATAAGATGGGCCCTGATTATTCAAGACCTTGTATGTGAGGAGAAGGATTTTAAATTAAATTAACAGGGAGCCAATGAAGAGAAGCCAATATACGGGAGAAATCTGCTATCCTTCTATTCCCTCTCAGTACTGTTGCTGCAGCATTTTGGATCAGCTGAAGGCTTTTCAGGAAGCTTTTAGGACAGGCTTATAATAATGAATTACAATAGTCCAGCCTAGAAGTAAAAAGCATGAACTAGTTTTCAGCATCACTATGAGGCAGGATATTTCTGATTTTTAGCAATATTGCACATACGAAAGAACGCAGGCCAAGATATTTGTTTAATGTGTGCATCAAAGGACATATTCTAGTCAAATATTATTCCTCACAGTGTTACTGGAAGCCAAGGTAATGCCATCCAGAGTAAGTATCTAGTTAGGCACCATGTTTTTTTAGGACTGAGTACAATAACCTCATTTTTGTCTGAATTTGGAAGTAGGAAATTAGACGTTATCCAGGCTTTTCCCTGTTGTTTTAACTAGTTGATTTGTGTCATCTAGCTTTATCGATAAACAAAGCTGGGTATCATCTGCATAGCAATGAAAATGTATGCAGTATTTTCAAATATTAGCTCATGGAAGCATGTATAATGTAAACATTATGGTCCCAGCACAGAACCCTGTGGAGCTCTAACTTTGATGTGTGGAGAAGGCTCCACATTTACATTCACAAATCTATCAGATAGCTATGATTCTGTGATGAACCAGTGTAGCACAGTTCCTCTAATACCAACAGTGTGTTGGAATAAAATATTCATGAGACTAACTGTACATTTATTAGTAAACCACTCAAAGATGGACATCTTATTAACAGGCACCAACATAAACATAAATTGCATATATACCACTTCTCTAGTCTCTGATGGCTGCCCCTCCCTGATCTTGGATCTGTTCTTTTGATCATTGGGAATCCTGCTCTCGAATAGTAGGTTCTTTATCTTATCTTGTTTAAATCCTAGACCCTAACGAATGGTGCTTCATTCAGCTGAGAATATCTGGTTTGTGAAAGGTCCATTGTCATCAAGTCCAGCATTAAATCTCTTTAGGTTTTTGACCTCCACCAACACCTGAGGGAAAATCTCTGGCTTTGTAGCTTTTATATTGTGCATGATGGTCACCAGCTGGTCTTTGTGTCTGTCAGCCCTTTGCAGCTTTTATTTATGGCTGCCTCAAACCTGCTGCCAAATGGTTAACCAGAACAGTGAAGCTGCAGCCAAACAAATAAACCACAAAGCTCTGTAAAACTGAGAGCAGATCCCAATTCAGCTTGATTATTCTCCTTTCGGTGTTCCCTGTTTTCATATTTTTATTACAGACATTGTTATTATGTGATACTGATTTAAAAAACCATGAATAATAATAATAATATAATATTAATTGGAATTGGATAAGCAGTAAAGAAAGTTGAAGCATCAATTTACAAAAACATCCTCTTAAACTCTCGGTTAGTTTTCTGCTCCTGAGTTGTGTGCACATCTCTTATTGATGTCACTTGGAAACCCATCTATACAGAGGTTTTTCCAAGTCCCTGCTCCTCTGCCAAGGCCGCCGAGTCTGTGAGTCTGTGCATTGCAAGGAGGGGGGGAGCTATATTATATAGAGAAAAGATGCATTTATCCCCCCAATAAAGGTGTACTCGGAAAACTTGACAACAGGACAACAGGACAGTCTTTCTACAACAACCCCAGTGGGTGTTTTTTCCACTCTCAAAAATATGAATTTATGTATCTCTGAAACCTTTGTGGTAAACCTATTTATCCCTGAGAGTATAGAATGGGTTGGTCAGTTGCTCAATGCCACAAATGCAGTGTCACTGCAATGTACAGGATTCCTAAAAATCATCAGATTGCTTGAGATTGTTTTTATGTGCCAGATTTTTTTTTTAAACAGGAAATCTGAATATTTCATTAGAAATAAATACATTCACAAAAACAATCGGTGTGGTAAACACAGGCATTACTTTCAGGTGTATGTTCAGTGCCTAAAAGCCTCACTGCACTACTGTATGTTCCAGTATGTCCAACTGTTTCCTGCTGCCTCATTTTTGTCTTTTTTTAAATTTTATACATAAAATTTCTATTTTAAACTGACTCAAAGAATCAAATCTGTGCAAAGATTCCCCAGTGCCTAATGCTCTCAGCTTCTTCTTTTTCTTCGGGGGGGGGCAAAGCCCCTACTTAATGTGTTCCCCAAGAAACATTCAAACAAAACCTACAGCGAGATATGAATAATGGGTTTGTGCTGCACTGCAATCTCTATGCAAGAGGCTAATGCATCATTGGTTTGTTACACATCACAGTTGGATGCATCAGGATGCATTTGATATGATTCTCTGGCACTAAGAGGAGTCGTGCTGCACTGACAAGATTCCCCGATGGGATTGCTCTCTACATTCAGCAATCGTAACACACACGGATGTAAAACATACCACAACATTCTTCACATGCGAGGAGACACGCTGGCATGACATCTGCCACATACACAAAGACAAATCCACAGCGAGTCTGATTTCATGAGATAGCCCAAGAGTCAAGCACTGTGTGGTGCTTGTTGCGTAATTCAGTTTCCTTAGCTGCAGATGTGGATTTCATAGACCACACTTACAACTAAATATTCCAGTAACAAATTAGCAAAGGGCAATCAGCGTATACAGAGCAGAACCTCCTATGATGATTTATTATCACACAACTCAGGCATGAAAAACTCACTAAGCGTGCAGCACATCATCGCCACCCAGTTTGCAGTCATAGGGCATTAATGACATGCCAGGATCAACAATTGTTTCACCAGATTCTTTCAAGAAAAATAATTAACATTCAACCTGTTTCACACAATTTGCAAGATGAAGTCATTTTCTTTTGGATATCCAGCTGCAACCTGTAACTGTCTTTTTTTCATCTTTTTTTTGTACGTCGTGGAAACCTTTTAAAAAAGCAGGCTTTTCACTGCTAAAGCCCTCACAAATAAACCTGACACATCAAATATGAATCCATTACTTTTTCACAGCCAGTTTCCCACCTGCAGTTCCTCACTCCAATCAGTCTGGACCACCATGAACCACAATCCAGCAGGCAGCATTTATGTTGCCATGGTGTCATGTACCTTCATAACAATTGAATGTTCCAGTTGGACGTATTTCAGGAATGCAAGCAAATAATAAGAAATCAAATAAAAATTGCAAGTTTACCTCAATGCTACCCAACTGATCCACTAAACACAGGCTTAGGATCCATTGCAGATCCCAATCCCAAAGAGAATCCCAGCCCGAGCCCAAGTTGGTGGTCAGCTTATCTACACCAGCTCACATCCCCTCTGGTAAACGCAGCTTCTCTTTCTAAATTCTCTCAGTGAAATAAGAGATGGTATCGATTCTCTAACCTCTATCTCCCTTCTTCCCCCATCCGCCTCTCTTTCTCTTCTGCTCTCCCTCTTCTGCCGTCTCCACCTCTTTGGGACTGAGTAAGCTCTGTTACCACGGAGATGCATGAGGCTGTGGCCTGATTGGTGGGTTTTGTTGTGATGCAGCGAGTCGGCAGTGCGGCCCACCAGATTGATTGCCTTTTCAGTGCACATCGTTGTGTAACACTGAGCCAGAATCAGCTTACAAAGTGGAGAGATATATAGGAATTTATTTTAAGTAAAGCTGGGCATCATAATTCACTTTCAATGCTACATTACCTTGTTGTGTATCACAGTGGATCCCAATGGTGGAATGTATGGAAGACTGTGAATGTCAAATTTATTTAACTTGACAATTAAAACAGAAATTAAAAAATATTTTTTTACAATAGAATTTAGCAATTTATCAATAAAAGACTGATTAATTCCCATTAATTGATATTTTTATTGGAAAATAAAAGGAGAAAAAGAAAGAAATATGGAAAAAAATGTAAAAATATCAAATAAAGTAAAGCAAATTCTCAAACTTGAGAAAATAGAAGTAAAACATTTTTGGCGTTTTAGTTAAATCATTAACAGATTTTATACACATCTGCAAATTCAGGTTTGTAGAAAGAAATAAGAATATTTATTTAATTCAACACCACATAGGAGGCAGGTTACTTTAGCCAATGGCCAAAAGTTGTTGCACAAACAATTCCCTACACTGCGTTCAGAGACTCACTCATACTGATATGACAGCATCACGCAGCTGCTGCAGATGTGTCGGCTGCACATTCATCACGTGAATCCACCACATCTCAAAGGTGCTCTATTAGATTGAAATCTGGTGACCGTGAACTCATTGAAATGTTCAAGAAGTCAGTTTACTATGATTTTTATGTTATGGCGCGTCATCCTGCCGGATGCAACCATTACAAGATGGTTACACTGTGGACATAAAGGGATGCACATGGTCAGCAACAATACTCAGATAGGCTGTGGCATTTAAACAATGCTCGACTCGTACTAAGGGGCTTGAGCAAATCCCCCGCCACTCACACTGCTACACCACCGCCAGCAGTGTGCTCCATTGATACAAGGCAGGATGCTCAATCATAAATATCAATTTATCTGCAGATTGCTTTCTTCTTCTATTTCTAACACCAGAGAAAACCAAATACATTTATAATAATATAAAACAGAGGGGGAAAAAAAGATAAGACAAGGCATGTTTGGCATTTTTACTTAAAAAAATGAACACTACTTTTTATTATTTATCTTTGCAGCACAAGTATAATTTTTCATCAAACATCTAGAGGAAGCTGCGATAAAGAATGGCTTAAATGCACATAGGCGCATTCTACACATTCCCACAAATCCTTGGCGATGGGATCCCTTTTAAAGACGACAGCAGAGATGTGCTGTTTGAAGGGGATGAGGAGCAAACGTGTGCAGAAAATGTGTATGCATCAGTTTTTATCCGGAGCTCCCAGAGGCACATCAGTCGCTCTGATGATTATGCTTTTGTTCGCAGAGCGTCGTGACTGTCCTGCCTTTCCTGAGGTGCGCTGCTGGGGCTCCAACCTCTGAGATGCATTTTGAACAGAATTAGAATGCGTCAACGCAGTGCTTCGAAAACAGGTATTTCCTTCTGATTGAACAAAATGATACACTTTATACAGGTTTTTCTTCCAACCTGTAACTCTGATGCCACTTAATACTGATAAAAAAAATACATTTATTATTGTGTTATAGACACAATAGGTTTTTTTTCTCAGCAAGCGGGAGGCTTAGTTCAGTGACTGAGATCCAGACTGTTTGCTTGCATGTCATTGAGTTAATGTGCCTTTGCCTGAAGATAAGCTTTAGCACTCTTTGATCTGTGGCAATATGGATTATCATCCTGATAAATGACTTCTATCACCAAACCTACTTTCGACTGAGGAGAACATCCAAAATTTCCGTGTACACCTGAGCATCTACTGCTGAGGGAACAGGAATAACCTTCCCATTTTTTGTACTTCCTCTAAATTTTAGGTACAGCTGAGTGGAAACATCCAACATCTTTTGCCACAATCTGTGTCAGATTTCATTCTTGAAGGAGTTGTATAATCCTTTCCATTGTTTCGCCCGACAGATCTCTTACTGGGGCCATGCTTCCTTTAAATGAGCCAGGTGCAACAGTGTAAGGTCTGCAAATGCTCTATGTAAATGCAGCCTATTTCGTATGTTTAGTTTGGGGCAGAAAATTTTTTAGTCACGCTGATTAAACAGTGATTGCATTAATTTTTTCCTACACTTGATCCTGAAAAAAAATCTGCCATTAATTAACATAATTTAATTTGTTTTGGTGCATGCTTTATAAAGCCAGACTGTTGAGCTAGTAAACAAAAATATGTATGAGTCATATCTATGACTTGTTTACTTGCTAAGAAGTAAAAGAGCTAAAGGAACATCCTCCTAGTTTGGAAATTTCATAATTTTTAACCATGGTCATGGTAAAAATTGACTACAGTCAAAAGAAGACTGACTGCTGTAACTTATATTTGGCATATGGCTCTGCAGTCAAGCAGCCACAAGACCCCATGACAGAACAGTGCAGGCATCAGTGACAACATACATGCCATTAAACAGCACCAAAGAAGGAGCTGGGACTGAGGTGGGTTGCAAAGCATCTTGCAGATGGGTAGGAACTATGTGTAGGCTAAAGCAGCTGAAACAGTGTGCCCTATATGCCTATAATGCCAATGGGATGCAGAGAAGGGCATCAACTGATGTGACGTGACAGCTAGGACTGAGATCAGCTGATCTGCAGAGACCATGGCTGAGTTTGGTTTTGCGTGCCTGCCTGAACTAACGAAAGTGCATGAGTTCAAGAACTATTCTTCACTTTCCCCAGTTAGCCTCTAATTAACACAAACTTATTTATGGCTTTCCACCAGGGAGCTCTATAATTTACACATGCAATTTACAAGTCAGCTAAGTAAATGACTAGGATAGTTTCCAGGAAGAAAACCTTCAATGCCTGGGTCACAGCACCACCACTAACACTCACTCTGCTTCCTTTATGGTTATTACCCTACTGAGAAGGATATTCCTTTATAATTTAAAGATAAACAGTGTTTCCACAAAAGTGTTGAGGTAATAACAACTATTCCTTTGATAATTCTATGAACATCTTGGTATTTAGGTTGTTAAGAGGTTTAAGAATCCTTAGAATGGTGCTCTTAATGCGTTCTTAATAAACCCCAATTTGGGGTTTTTATTTTTGCTTTTTTTAACATTTCAGAAGTGACTCCGTGCCTGAGTTACGTGCTGAGTAAGTGCAGCACACAGAGGATAAATTCTATTACTCACATGCTTTAAAAAAATGTCTCTCTTTAATCACACCCAGGCAAACGTCTCAGTGGGTTTCAATTTAAAAATACTCCACCTGCAGCCGGATGTGATCTACAGGGGATTGTGTAGCTGCTGCTCGGTATTAAAGGGCATTTCAAAGACGGTGCCTTGAAGAGGAAGGAGGTGAGAGTCAACCCGAAGATATTTTACTACATGAGCTCACAAAAGGCATACCAACCCCTAAATTAATTTACAGTGCAGAGCAGCAACTGAGAACAAGCGTTGAAGCTTGTGCAACAGCAGCAGCGTTACTGCTCTCAGCCTCCTGTTTCATCTGTGAGCTGCAGGGATGCACATCCTGCGAATGAATTGACTTGTTGATGTTGATCCCGCCCGCCGCACACACACTTTTTATCGGAGCATCGGCAGAGCAGACGCTAACAGACACAGTCCCTGCTCCGCAAACGGCCCACGACGTAAGCATCTGCTGTCATAGTGACTGTTAATTTGTGATGTTGTCAAGCACATCTTTCCTCACCAGACACTCCTGCTACACATCCCGCACATGTCAAACACAGGCCTGCGTGGCTGGTTATTGTCAGCTCCTTGCGATGCAGCTCACGGCATTTGTGGGAACATCACTGCAGCAGGTGTTTGGCTCGATTACCAGTGGAATGTGTGCATTTATATTTCACATTTATATCAGCTGAGTCATTTTGAGTATTACTTCCCTTTAAATAGTATATTGGGGGCTGACATACTAGGGAGTGAGCCTCGAGTAGCAATTACAGGCACCCATCTTCATTTTTCAGCCCTGGAGGTTTCTACTTGGTTTTCCCTTTCCTTTTTTTTTACAATGTGGGAACAAAACTAAAGCTAAAAACTATTACAATATGTAGTGTGAATAAAGTGTAAACTAGGGAAAATTTATATTCCTCAAAGTCATCAGTGCTTTGATGACCACTTTCCACACTAGCGTCAACATGTTAATCAGGTTACTCGCGGAACTCAGGGGTCACCGGCATAAACTGTCATAAGATTGGAAATCACTGGAGCATATATAAATCGCTGAAATGCGGCTTACACTTGATTAACAGCACATAATGCAAAGGATGTTTTACTGCAGAATGTGTATTTTTACTTCTTTTAGTAAGATAAGTAGGACTGTTCCTTCTACTTAAGAAAAAGGATCTTTTGTAACTTCCTCACTGCTCAGCTGGTGGAAGATGTTTGGTTTGCAGAACTACAAATATGCAATGGTGTCACTGACCTGCAGTTCATCCCCAGTGGAGCTTTCAGCCTTTCTCCCTGTAAATGAGAAACAGCAGAAATGAGACTCAAAAAGCAGCTGGCGTCTGTTTCAATGAGGCGTCCACAGTGAGGTTCCATGAATTCAAAGCATACGAAAGAGCATGCTATTAAAAATATCGCATTATGAAGGAGAAGTTATAGTTCTTAAACCATTTCCTTCCTCAATCCAGAATTGAATGATGCTTGGTTGTAAAAGCTCTGCATATTACATTATTTAAAAAGTGATTTGTGCGTCTGCAATTAGTTGGTGCTCTATTTTCCTCGATGCCAAATGTGTTCACCCACAGCTAATGTGGTCATCTGACACTGTCAAAAAACAATAGACAGAAAAATAGGCGTGGGCAGCAAATGAGAGTGAACACGGCCCTGACGTGATGGCTGGATGATGAAAGAGGAGAAGCTATTTTTAGATGAGGGTGGCAGAGGGGAGGGAGGAGGTGGGGGCTGAGGGAGGTGGGGGTGAGGCAGGTGCAAGGAGCGAAGTGATGGCGCTGCACGCTGTGGCTGGAGTTAGTTGTGACATTTCTCAAATTGCTCTGCTTTCCTGCGTGCTCGTAAATGACGGCGATGCATCAGTGGCTGAGGAGGGAGGGGAGCTAATCAGTGCTCTCACCACTCATCGGAGCCTCTGCTCACTTCATGTTTCACTCTTTGTGATGCTGTTTGGTGCACTTAAACATGGCCCAGAGCTGCAGCTACAAAACTGTTTCATCTACTGTTAACATACTTTTGGAAATCTATAGAGACGTATATACCCACCATCTGCTTTGTTAGGTGCACGTGTTCAACTGCTCATAAAACAAATATCTAATCATCTGAATGGTCTGAAAAAGAGACAATGTCCAGTTAGCAACAGTTTTCTGAATGACAGGAAGACAACAGTAACCCAATTAACCGCTCGTTACGATCGAGGTATGCAGAAGAGCATCTTTGAGCGTGTAACACATCGAACCTTGAAGCAGATGAGCTACAGCAGCAGGAGGCCACACCGGTGCCACTAGCATCAGCTAAGAACAGGAAACGAAAGGCTGGAGTTCACACAGCAGAAGCAGGCTCATGACCAGGGTTTAGAAATGTGTGCTACATGGGTGCTACACCTTAAATATGATACACATCCAGTAGAAATGGCTTCACTTCTGAAGACACCAGGTCCTAAAGTTGCAATACAATCAAAACCAGAAATTTTAAAAACTGTAAAGGAATTCATTTCATACATCCTTATTCATCCCTCTTTTGCAGGAGCAACTGTTGTGTGTTGTTTGTCTAAAAACGATGAAATAAAATAACACAATTATTCCCTTACTTGAAAATAGCACAAGAGAAAGGGTTACTCAGTGGCTCTGGCTGTACTGTGCCACTGATTCACTCCAACCAATTATCATTCCTCATGAGTCATGTGTCAGCCTAACTCCCTAAACACAAGCCAGGGAGAGAGACTGTAGTGCAGCCCATAACCTCATTCCCATAGTCTTTTCAAAGTAAAAGCCATCTAGAGTATCACACATAGGTTATTATTGTCTTGTTTTGAAAAAGAAATCAGCTATGAATATTGCAGGTTATAGCCATCAAAGCAAGACTGGAAAAACACTGCCTGGTCTGATGAGTCTCGTTGTTTACACAGTACTATACCACACTGCTGGACTAAATCCAATTCCATTACAGCTAGCACAGAGACAATTATGTCTTTACTTCACAGCATAAATTCTTCAATGACCTGCATGATGCGTGGATAGAAGAAAAAAGCGATTCAGCATGCCTTTTTATGTACGCTTGAAAAACAATCGCTTCACCTCCGTTCATGAGAGAGACAGGACCAAAATGACCATGTGATCGCACAGGGGGACGAGAATGAGCCGTCATTGCCGACATGACACCCAAGATCTGTGAACTATATTCCTGCCCGGACCTTGGTGTGATTCCCAATGGGATTCTTTGTGAGACTGAGTCTGACTCCTGGATTGGGAACAACCAACAACAACTCTATCCTTCTCTCTTCTCTGCATTATTAATGGATCTGATTCATTACAGCAATAACAACAAGCACAAAACACACCAAAATTTTCACATTACATGAATTTAACCGTACATCTGGAGTTTAAAGGGCACAATGTGATATTCCTGTGTTGGTGTAGTTCCTACATCATCATAATGGTGTTGGTCCAGGATTAATGCTGCAACTGACCAATGAAGATTTCTGAGCATTCACACACTAAAATAATTAACCTAACTTCATGACTCCGACCCCAGAGGGGGAACAGGGTATTGTTTTTGGTAAGTTTGTCTGTCAACAATATTACAGCAAAGCTACCAGGCGGATTCATACCAAATTTGTAGTGACCCCTAGATCACCTGGTTACATTTTTGCCATAACTGGGTTAAAGTCAGAGGTCAGGGTCATCGAGAACGATGTCGCCTAGGGTGTTCAAACTCACATCATAAATGCATCTACTAAAAGATTTTGGATGAGTTTGAATCCTGGAGACCTTGACCTTAAGGTAAAGGTCAAAGAAAAATACGGGCACGAACAAGAGGACCTGTGTTATCTCGGTGATTCAGTTACATGTTTGTGAGACAGACATGGATGGATGGATGGATGGATGGATATTTGAAACATGGCAGCATATGAAAATAATGAAAAAGCTGTCATAAGCGAGCCGTGTGGTGAGCTGAGCGGACCCAAACGCAGAACTCTTTGGACCAACTGAACTTAAGAGCGCCGTTTATTGATAAATAATCCAAAAACACAAAACTGAGGAACATGACTCACATCACTATGAGGGAGGACACAACAGAGAACAAAGGGAAAGGCAGACAAGAAATACACTAGGAATAACGAGGGAAAACAGGAAACAGCTGGGGAGAACAGGTGGACCAAATCATACTAATAGCACACAGGAAGCAAAACTAGACACAACACACAGGGAACACAGGATTGTCAAAATAAAACAGGAAACACCTAACAGGGAGCACACAGACTAAACAC
>VUQK01001683.1:9645-23125 GCA_015106715.1 Bujurquina vittata
GGGGGGCTGCTTGTTGTTTGTCTGGAGGGCGGGGGGAGGGGTGCGGGGGGTGGGGGGTTGGGGGCGGGGGGGGGGGGGGGGGGGGGGGGGGGGGTGATAGGCTACAAGCACTCTGGGAGTGCCACGCGTGATGCCAAGCAGCCTCCATTTTGTGGAAGAATGAGCAAACAATTCCCACTGAAAGGGAGGTGAGGGAGGAGGAAATATGTTAGAAGGGTCCGACTATGTTAAATGTTTATGAATCCTTTAGTGACTTAATAATGTCTCATTCACTATGATGAGTTGTAATTATTTAGTGTGTAGTTACTGAATTCATTAGGATTTTATTTAAAGGTGGAACATTTTGAGGGTTTCACCCTTGCGAAGCAGGATCTGACTATACGGCTTCTCCTTGACAATATGCCATTTTTCTGTCGTTGCGGATGAAGTGCGTGACTATGAGTCATAGAATTCTGGGATCGTTTCCATTTAGTTGTCATGGCAACACAGAACTTTTTTTTTTGGCTCACATCAGTATAGAATTAGGAGACATAATTTTTATTCTCATTTATGGTGCAGCTTTAGTGTCCTTTGTCTCTCGATTAACTGTCAAATTCAGATGTGTATCATTTCTGGCATGGCCATAATCAAGCAGGCTACAGCTGAAGCAAAGTAATCCATTTCTCTTCAGGTTTTCTTCATTAATTTGATAGTAACTGGCAGAAAACAGTCTATGCGTGACCACCTATTTAAATGATCATACACACATTTCAGACTTTTTTAGTGAGCTGGTGTTGAGTGGGTTTTAATGCTTACTGAGAAATGGATTGTGTAAAAATCATTTGCACATTCACACAAAAAATGGTCACATTTGTATTCATTTGCAGGAAAATCATGTGCACGCATGTATTTTGAGATCCGGCACAAATCAAATATAATGTAAATACAATTTTTAGAGAAGACTTGATTTAAGGTTAGCATAAGATTAAGGTGTGGGAAAGTATTACTGTGTGTAGATTAAGTAGAATATAGCACCAGTAACTGTAATGAATTCTGAAATGATGGCGACTCTGATGTGTATGTGGGAGTGAGGAAAAATGAAGAAAACAGGCAGAGAGCCCAGTTTATGTAATGACTGATTCTGATCACTTCTGATATATCAGAAGCACACTGCAACCTCTGTGCCTCTCCTCTGCGGCCTCTCACGCCTGCACATTCACTCTCTCTCTCTCTCACATACACACAGAAACACACACACACACATACACACTTTGAGACACAGTAAACTCCACTACTCTCTCTCTCTCCCTCCCTCTCTCTCTCTCTCTCTCTCTCTCTCTCTGACTCTCTCGCTCGCGCTCTCTGTCTCTCATCACATACCAAAACACCCAAACACACATACACATGCACACACACAGTGTTTGTCACTTCCACTCTCTTCAGTGCCTAGCCCTGTTAAGCCCAGCAGATCTTTTTTGGGGCCACAGAGTGATTAATGTGTTTTTGCACCTGTCACTATCCATGCATCTGATGTTTGTGTTTCTGAGGAAAGTATTTCTAAAAATCCATTTGTAATTGATTATTTCATCCACAAGATACTTATCCACAAAAGAAAAATATATTACTGTTTAGGCCCGTCAAGCCACACAGGTGTTCCTCGTTTGATTTTTGGCTGATTAAACCTCTTGTCAGGTTGAGCAAAGCTATAGAAGGACATGGTCATTACAAGCACTGCCCTCAAAAGCAGCTGTCCAATTACAGCCACTGTCCACTGGAATTAGTCATGATAGGCCTAGCCAACATTGTACTAATGCACATACCAAAAGACAACGAGAGAATGAAAACTTTGATATCAGTGTAACTACATGGGTGGGATTATGTAACAAAATCACATTAATTAATGAGGGAGATGTTTCTCTTTGTAAATTTATCATCTTGAGTTAGAAATTTCAAAGCATGTTTCCTGTTCTTTTCAAATATCCCAGTAGCCTGAAAACAGTGAACTTTTCTGCACGCTAACAGGGCTGTGAAACTCAGGACTGAGACAAAAGTATGGCTATAGAGGCACGTAGGGTCCCAATAAATATAATATATTATAATAATAATGGTCATAATTATAAATGTGTTGCTGTTTCAGTGGAGCTATGTACAGAAATTACAGGAGCACAAGGGGTTCCTGATCGCACTCACTGTAAGCTATATAATGTTACACGATAAAATAATATACACTAAAATCCCTTGTGCTAATTATAGATGCAAGAAAAACAAATAGTACAGCACACTTTTCCCTCCCATCATATGCCTCACAGTGGTTTGGTCTACTGCCTGCATTCCCTCACTCCTTTACTCAGCAGAGGCGGACTCAAAACAGTGTTTCTTGTGAGACATTGTTTTCAGATTAAAACATATTTACAGTCATAGTCAGGCCGCTTATTATTGGTGTATGTGTTTGGGCTTTTATATATTGTTACAGCCATACAATCTTAACTCCTGTTTATGGAGGCAGTCCCGCGCGTCATAATTCAAATCTTTCAAGCAATATTCAGGTGACTAGTTTTTGTGCGTTTTGTTTTTGTTTATGGTTTTTATGGGGTTTATTTCGCCTGTCTCACTTTTGAATAAAATGGCCAGGATCAGCCTGTCAGTATTAGCAGTGCAGCTTTAGAATCGCATGCGATGTGACTGCTGTAAAATACAGCGACTTTTTTTCCTTTCCGTCCGGTGATTCATTTATTAAAGTAGTTCTCAATTTAAATTCGTTCTTAAATTAAGCTTTCAGACAAAAAAAAGAAAAGAAAAAAGAAAAGAAAACCTGCCCGTGCTGAACCCCCCCCCCCAAAAAAAATCCGAAATATCAAAGCACACGTGTACCACACACCCTGTCCAATTACTGTGGCCATGGCAACTATCAGAGATTATTGCTCCCAGTCAGCACTACACGGCTGTTAGACGAAGCTATCTATGAGCCTCTCCTAGTTCAGGCCTAGACACACACACACACACACAAGCACACACACACACACACACACACACACACACACACACACACACACACGCAGAATTAATCCTCCTCTTTGTAGCCTGGAAGCTACACTGGTCGCACAGCAGCCGTTTTTTTTTTTTTGGAAGAAAAAAAAAAGGCAAACTGGAAATCGATTTCTTTTTCTGAGGAAGCGAATTAGAAATCTAGCCTGTCTGATAGGATTTAATCCAGGCTTGTATTTTTCGCTAAAGATTTATTTCACTTTTAAAATCTAATTGACATTAACTGATATTATTTAGAAATGTAATGTTCCTAAACGTGAAAGCGCTTTTTTTGTAAATTTCAGCTGCATGTATTTCCATGTTTGCGCTCGTGTGCGCGCGTGTGTGTGACATTTCCAGCGATCATCGGTCCCGGCGTTAGCCCGGGGATTGTGCGTGTGATGGGGGAGGGAGAAGCGCCTCAAGGTCTCTTCCAAGCTCCTCACTGTCCCACACACACACACACACACACACACACACACACACACACACACACACACAGAGAACGAGAGAGAGAGGGAGAGAGAGAGAGATGGATGACACACACTCACCCAAAAAAATAAAATAAAAAAATTATGTTGGCCTGAACACAAATAGCAGCTGGCAAAGCAGCGCAAGCCAAGCATGAAAATATGCGGAACTTTTACTGTCCTCTGGCTCGTTTCTAAATTTAGATCTCTCTTCCATGTTTTTTTTTTTAATGTTGCTCGTTAAAAATTTGTATTTCGCAATACTTTGCTCTGTTCAGACCATGACAATGTCTTCATTTATAGCCCAGAAATCCCAGCTCAGAGAGAATGTCTATATTTTTTAGCCTCCTTGTCACAGCGGGCTACATTTCTGCAAGCTGCAAACATCTGATGACAGTTTTGCTCAGCCGTGTCACAGCAGATTACTTGGGAAAAAATGAGGCGTATCGTATTCGCGAGGATTACAGCTGAGGTGGAGATGTAATAGTTCCCTACTGAGCCCACACAAACACAATTATTCCTTTATCGACTGGATGAAGCGCATGTTGTGTTAAATTAAACGACTCCTTGTTTTCTTTGGCTGTGAGACGGGGCCCGTATTTTCTTTGCAATTAAGGAGCTGTCCGTGGTGCTGTGCAGGCCAGCTGGCCTATGCGCACCACATCAGCAATGAGTTGCATCCTTCTCCAGCCTGCTGATCACGCTCATCTGGAGCCAAGCTGCTGGCAGGAAATTCAACTGTCCTATGTGCATGTACGAAACACGTAGATAAACACTGGGATAAACCTAATATTTTCGCTTATCTCAAATTTAACCTGAAACTGGTATCAAATGGTTTTTTTCTCACTTATTCTGTTTATATAGATATAAATGTGGGAAAAAAACAACAAATATTTTCTGTGCGCAAAACCTCTGTGCGTTATATAGGAATATAAAAGGTTTTATCCCAAAGGTGGAACGCTGGGCGCCATTCGGCTTTTACAGAAAAATGCGATTTATACAGCTTCGCTGCAGCGACTGGATGTGCTGCAGTCCGCGCGCTTCATTTCACAAAATTAGGATTGATTTCACATGTTGAAACAGGCCTGAAGTTAAACGGAACAGTTTTTTTTAAACTAAAAATTCGTGCCTTTGTTGGCTGGATTTGGTGGGTCGGCCTTAGTGAGGTATTCTAGACATCCTAACTAGGATTTCAAAATTTCATTTCCAATTCAGAAATGTTTAAATGGCCAAACAGAAGGATTTGGACAAAGGATGTTTCGCCTACATAGAGGACATTACACCTGCTGTTTGTGGATGTTATCGGTGAACCTGTTGACAGGGTGAGCAGGTGAAATGTCTGGTATTTTTATTCAGGCTTGATGTCGGGGGCGCTTCTGTGTCACTGATATATTTAAATGGCCTGACCGCTTTATCCTCATGACCACTCTCCCGCAACCTCTCTCTCTCTCTCTCTCTCTCTCTCTCTCTCTCTGTCTCTTCTCTCTGTCTCTCTCTCCCACTCTCTCCACGCCACCCGTGACAGTTCTGCTGCGCGCGAGCCGCACTCTATGCGGACACGTGCACGCCCCTCTCGCTCCCCCCCCCCCTCTCTGGTTGATGCGGAGATTCCAGCGCTCACGCTGTCACCAACAAGACTCCAAAGTGAGAGGACTGTTTGGGGGGAATGGCAAAATTGCCATTTTTAACGACGAATGGGGAAATATATTCGTTTTTGTGTCTGCTTTGAGGCGCTTCTTCGTTGAGGCAGAAGCCAAGGAGTGTTTTCTGAGGGGGGTAATATGGATAAACAAGCTAAGAAAAGCGGCTGAGGATTTTTAAGGCTTTGGGTAAAAAGGTTAGGAAGCCATTAGAAGGCTGGTTAGTTTACTCTGCAGCAACATCGAAGAGGCAACAGGCATGGTTTCACTGTAGCAGTTAAAAAGCAAATAAATTGTCCTGCATGCATCTGTTTCTGCGCTTTTTACGCGTCGTTTTTAACTGAAGAACAAATTTCTTTCGGAAAGAGATGGCTCACCTAATCCGACACAAGCTATCCAACAAACTGACCAATGCGGCCCACACAGTGTCCAACAAATCTCAGGCCAAGGTCAGCGGGATGTTCGCGCGACTGGGCTTCCAGGCCGCGACCGACGAGGAGGGTTTGGGTTTCGCAGAGTGCGACGACTTGGATTATGACTACAGGCAAGGGATGCAAATGGATGTTCTTCAAGGAGAAGAGGAAGGGGGGCACATGGAGGGAGACGGGGAGATGGCGGGAGACAGCCACTACCAGAGAGACGGCACCGGGCCGAGGCCCTCGTCCCTAAAGACGGGAGGCTCTCTGGAAGAAGAAAAGCCAAAAATCACATCATGGGAAGCTGGCTGGAATGTCACTAACGCCATTCAGGTAGACTGTAATTACTGTCATCCTGCATGCGTGAGTGCAAAAATACCATGTGCTCCATTGCCACATTAGGCCTGCAACCGCACATAAAGTCACCTTGAAGACTTTCATATTTTAACATTTAATACTTAAGCTAGAAAAGGAATCATGCTGAGTGGACGCAAATGATTTCACACAATCCAAGATTAGCGTTAGTCATGTTTAATATTATGGAATAAAATTCTAGGGCTTTAAATGCAATACGCTTGTTAATTGTCCGAAGTTTTATCGGTTAAATACAGGCTTCAGTTTCACTTTGAATTCGTGGTTTGTGAGTAAATCCGTTGTGGTGAGTGGGTCTTAAAATGTATTTATTCAAATCTTTTTATCGGCGGAGCTGCAGGCAGGAGCTGTATGACTTTGATAGCCTTGAGGCTGAATGGCACCCACGTGCTTATCAATGTCTCCATCAAATTAAAAAAAATGAATTAAATCAAATTCAAAATTTATTTTTGATTTTAACGCCTTAATTTGATGTGTTATTTAGTATATATTTGGAAACAGTCTAGAGTATTGCAGGTTAATCATAAAATTCCTGCAGCTATTGGAAGTATTCGGTGATGGTATTTCACAAAGGTCTGTGTTGAATTATTTTATCAGTCGTCAAAATATAAATTTAGGCTGTTATTATATAAGATGAACTAGTCATCGCATGCCTGGGTTAGCTCGGCCTGTCACTGCGATGTGGGCCTCGTCCATTACCACTTAACTGTGCTTCTCTTTCCGCAGGGCATGTTCGTCCTCGGCCTGCCGTACGCCATCCTCCACGGCGGCTACCTCGGCCTCTTCCTCATTATCTTTGCGGCTGTGGTGTGCTGCTACACCGGCAAAATCCTCATTGCGTGTCTGTATGAAGAGAATGAGGACGGCATAAAAGTGCGCGTGAGGGACTCCTACGTGGACATCGCAAATGCCTGCTGCGCGCCCCGCTTCCCAGCACTAGGCGGCCACGTCGTGAATGTGGCTCAGATCATCGAGCTGGTCATGACCTGTATTCTTTACGTAGTGGTCAGCGGCAACCTGATGTACAACAGCTTCCCGGGGTTTCCAGTTTCCCAGAAAGCCTGGTCCGTGGTGGCCACAGCAGCGCTCCTGCCGTGCGCCTTCCTGAAGAACCTCAAGGCCGTGTCAAAGTTCAGCTTGCTCTGCACGCTGGCGCACTTTGTTATCAACGTCCTGGTGATTGCCTACTGCCTCTCCAGGGCGCGAGAGTGGGCCTGGGAGAAGGTCAAGTTTTACATCGATGTGAAGAAATTCCCCATTTCAATTGGCATCATCGTGTTCAGCTACACCTCCCAGATCTTCCTGCCGTCGCTCGAGGGAAACATGCAGAAGCCCAGTGAATTCCACTGCATGATGGATTGGACTCACATTGCGGCTTGCGTCCTCAAGGGCCTCTTTGCCCTGGTGGCCTACTTGACATGGGCAGATGCTACCAAAGAGGTCATCACGGATAACCTGCCTTCAACAATCCGGGCTGTGGTGAATCTCTTCCTCGTCTCCAAGGCACTGCTGTCTTACCCTCTGCCATTCTTTGCTGCGGTTGAAGTTCTGGAGAAATCATTGTTCCAGGATGGCGGGCGAGCCCTCTTCCCAGACTGCTACGGCCCTGGAGGGCAGTTGAAATCTTGGGGCCTAGGCCTTAGAGTAGCCCTGGTAGTCTTTACCTTGCTTATGGCCGTCTTTGTCCCCCATTTCGCCCTTCTTATGGGCTTAACTGGGAGCCTTACTGGTGCTGGCCTGTGCTTCCTCTTGCCAAGCCTCTTCCACCTAAAGCTCCAGTGGAGAAATCTCCTGTGGCACCACGTCTTCTTCGACGTTTCCATTTTTATTATCGGGGGCATATGCGCCATATCTGGCTTCATCCACTCGATCGAAGGGCTCATAGAGGCGTTCAGGTACGATCTGCACGACTGAGAGCTTCAGTGACTGCCTGTGAATGGCGATTGTCCTAAAATAGAGGTTGCCCTGACGCTTACCCTCTGAAAACACCACGTTGAGGACATGGCATAATCTCATGAAGAGGATTATTTGTGTGAAATGTACATCTTCTTTTTATTTTTTGCCTTCGTGATAATGTGCAATAATAAACTCTACAGTCATAGTGTAAAGTAGTCTACTCATTCCAGAAAACGTGTTTCATTAACTGGACACAGGAAGACAACCTCCTGCATGAAAGGGGGTGAATAAATATGCGCGCATTAAAAAGCCCGTCGGTGAAAAAGCCCAGCACGGGTCTAACTGTGAGAGTGTAGTGTTTAAATCTGGGGGTGAAATATGTGAAAAAACAATGAAGTGATGATGTTATTACTGGTTTTTGAGCTGCTAGATATCATTAACCCCACTTCAGAGAAAATAAAAGACTAACGCACCCATCGGATCACATGGTGCACAATAAACCATCAATAACTTATGTGTAGTGGTTTGAACAGAACGATTTTTTTCCAAGTCGGTTCTGGTTTTGTGTTTGTTTTTCATTCTTATGCCTATAGTAGTCCTTGTTGTTTGTTTTTATTGGTGTTTCAAGTGTCATTTTGGATGAAGTGAATTCAAGTGCAAGCAAGTGGGTCCTAATTGTGTTATATGGAAAAAAAAATGTCTGATAATACGCTGTTCCTATTGAACTTTGTGAGTTGTGAATTAATGGAACTAATCATGGTGTGTGAGACAAAAGAGAATTTGTTGAATTAAGAGATAAATAAATGAGATATTTTATGGCTGGTGATTTCAATGTTTTCTTGCTTTGCTGACTATCATTTTCTCTTTCATTAATTCTAACTAATGTTAAACTTCCTCTTACAAAAGGTTATTAATGCTTCCTCTTTTGACAGTGTTACACTGGGGAATGAAAGTGGAATATAGAGGCACGTATCTACATCTTCTAATATAAATTATTCCTGATAGAGAGCAGAAACCTCTGCAGATGCAGGTAGCAAACAGTGGTAAAACACAGCACATTTGCTATTAATTCTACTGCAGGTGTAACCCATCCAAGCAAGCTTGCTGTTTACCAAAAATGTTAAACAATTTAAAGTTCACAGATAATTTTCACTTCCTATTACAAGTGAGACAGCTATGAATGAGGATGTTTGTACAATAAGTTCTTTATTTTGAAGATATTAATCTACCTCCAACTGGTTATGGCTGCCATGCTAATAGAGGGGAAATTTTCTTTCTGGGCTTCAGTCCCATTTGATGGAATTTAAACTGGGTTTAAAAAAATGTTAGAGGCTGCACCACCCATGTATTTCATGGACAGAATCAAACAATTGCTTCCTGTTTGTCACAGCAATGTGCAGGAGTGTCTCAGGTTATTGTCAGATGTCTGTGAGTTTCACTTCTCAGTGATACAGGAAGCAAACGCTCAAGCAGAAAGACAACACAGAGAACTCGAGACGACGAGTTCACACATTTAGAACAACCCTGAAGAGCTCGCGTTCAATTTGGAAAGTTCATCCTTCAGGTATCATAGGCAATATCTCTAAACTGGTTTACTGCATATCATGTTTGATTCAAGAGTTTATATCGCCACACCAAAATGGGAATGTCTTTGATGAGTTTCATGTTTACATCCATTCATGAATGTATTCAGAGCGGACAAAGGAAAATGCTTCCATCTGTGATAGTAGTGCTTGTGGTCCTCTCTTGCACTTATGGAGAAAATCCGGCAGTACAAGTTGTCCTGACCAACAAAGGGCTTCAGTATGGTAAGGCACTGGGCGATTAGTGCTTTCACTTACTTGCTACGGTTGTGCAAACACAAGTCTGTTAATAAATGACCAGTTTCATTCACAGCAACTGAAACTTTAATAAAGTGCTATTTGTCCCAGGAAAGCATGCAGCCGCAGGATGGATTCAGGAAAGACTGGAAATGATAACTTTCCCTGACATCAGCGGGGACGTGGATATCATAATTGGGACCGTGCACTACACTATAACAGGGTAGGGTTACTTTTTATGTTCTTAAGTGCAAAAGTGCTTTTTCTGCTCAAGAATCTAAAAATTTCACCAGAAGAGGAATCAGCTTTTTGTTGTGAAAGTTTCAGCTATTGAATGCACATAAAAATTAGTCAGCAGGGTTTTTTTAGTTCACTCATATGACTGATATTACTAAGCTCTGTTGCCTCACACCGTACATTTGTCTCTGCTTTCCCTGTGGTTTCTAGCGTCACCATAAAAAAGTGTGACTTACCAGAGCCTTCTGTTGAGTTCCTTCAGGATGTCCCAGGATTCAAGACATCAATCTCAGGCCTTTCTGTTGCACTATCTGGAGAGTGGAGGACACAGTTTGTCATAATGTGAGTTGTCTGCATGTAAAACACAGGCATTGTGCAGTAACCCCACAACTGTCCGTGCAGGGTTTATAGATTGTCATTTCTTAACATTTTGGTAAAATGCAAAATCTTCAAAGGATGTGAGACAATCTGATCATCCCCTTTAACACTTCATAAAAATGACTGGACATGTTTTTGTGATTTAAATGTGCAGGCTACAAACGCGGACATTAAGTCGAAATGAGGAAATGATACTAAAGTGCATGTTTCCAGTTAGTTCATTTGGGTTGTTTGGAAGAAGTGCCTCTAAATTAAACACATTAGAGATCATTTTCTTAGAAACTGTCAGCAGTGGAGACTTTGATAGGTGTTTATCACTTCCAGGTTACATGGTCAGTATACACCATCTTATTGCTTTGATTTGCACATAACCTGTTGTTCAAGCTGTTGTTCAAAAACATCAAGCAGGAAAGTGAGAAAAATTTGGTGACTTCCTGTTGGGCTTTCCCCTCTTGTCTTATCTCCTCACAACTGGCATCTGAGTAATATTAATCCCTAAAGTTTCTCACAAATATTTTTAGCGAATTTGCATTCCTGCAATCTGCATTTCTTCTTGTTTATCATCTAACATAGTGTTAGAGAGGATCCCAGCGTTAACACCAACCATTAATTACTACTTTAATCTACTAATGCTTTTCCAAATGCAGATTTACATGCAAGATTTTTGAATGTATTATAAACAGGGACATAAGGAGGGAAAGTAAGACAGAAAGAGTATTTTACTTCTATATTAAACACGAGACCTACTTTACTCTGAAAACGCTTTCCGGTATCTTACAACTCTGATAAATCTGAGGTCCAGTGGTGTATGTGAATTCACACATATACATATGTGGCAGATGCTTCAGCGCCTTTGAAATCAGATGTGTGAATAAATGTTAACCAGTCCTAAAATGCTCTGTGTTTCCATTTTGTATATCCAGACACGACAGCGGAACATTTGATATGGCTATATTTAGCATAGATTTGACCTCTGTGGTGCAGCTGGGGAAAGAAGATGACGGGCATCCGAAGGTGACGAGTGTCAGCTGCGATGCTCAGGTTGGAGATGTGGACATTCACTTTTACGGCGGAGGCAGGTACAGTAGAAAAGAAAAATGGAGATTCAGAGTGGATGCGAGGATATCGTTTGAAATGTAAACCCTGCCTTTCTATTGGTGAATAGTTTCTTCTTCAACCCTTTTGTGAGTCACTTCAAGGGACGGATCAGAGATGAAATACAGAAAAGAGTGAGTGTTCCTTTACAGGTTCGACACATGCATTAGTAGATGCTCGGTCTGTCCTGTGGGATCATCACATAATATTCAGTGAAATGTGCAGTCAAAATAGAAGGACTTTGCCCTGTTTCCTCTCTAGCTGTGCCCTGGTGTGGAAGAAAACATTGAGAGCTTGGAAAGCCATCTACATGCCATGAACGGTCCTGCAGTTCTTAATTCTAAAGAGGAAGAACATGGGCTACAAATTAATTACACAAACAATAAAAAAAAGTGGTTTCAAATGTATGAAGGAACAATACACTTATTTTTTTTTTTTATTTTCCGCTCTACTCAGTTTCATTTGATGTGAATGAAGTTCTTACTCTTGACCTTCCTCTCACTGCCATACCAGTCATTGGTGCTTCAAGTATGAATCTGGGCTTTAAGGTGAGAATACATATATACAAACAAGACATTTCTATGTTCATGTGTGGACCTGCTGATAAAAACCTTTCTGAAGATCAGTATGTGGCTATTACTATATGTCCAATATATGCATCCATATTTTATAGTGGCAGCTTATAACAAAACACGGGAAAAGGAATAAGAATACAAAAATTATGAATAGTTTTATTTGATCGTTTGCATCTCTTCAATTAAAGGGGGAGTTCTACAGTACCAAAACTCATAAGGAGCCTCCCTATAAGGCCCAGCCTTTCACTATGCCAGATGAGCCAAGCTACATGCTGTCAGTGGGCATGTCTGATTTTACACTGAACACTGCATCCTATGGATACTACTCAGATAATCTCCTTCAGCTCCTCGTCAATGACAGCATGGTAAGTGAACACACCTAAAAAAAAAATAAATAAGACAGATAAACATAGAGATCTTAAGTTTGCAGTGAAGTGTGTCATTAAGGTACATTTTTTTATAATCTCAGATCCCTTCATTTTCTCCTGTGCATCTGAATACCACCTCAATGGGCAAATATATTCCTCAGGTAAGTTAATCTGTGTCAGAGTTACATTTGGCAACACTGAATGTTAACAAGCTCATTATGTTTGCACAGTGCTTTGTAGCAGCCCCCCGGTGCCATAAATAAATTACGAGTGAGAAAATTGAGTTCAATTTGGTCAAGAAGGTGTGCATTGTAATTGTTCACACTGTGAAACAATGACACTTTTTTAAATGTTTTCAAAGAGTCCTGACATAGCCAGAGTTTAAAAAAAAACTGATTAGAAACTTTAAATCTTTTTTCTCTAAATGTGAATCTGGCAGTTGATTTATTTATTTTTGGTAATGTCAGTGTAGAGCTTCTTTGTTTTAGAAGCTCTACACTTCTGAGTGATCAAAAACAGCATTATACACTCACTATAATCCACACCTAGCCTGCACTGGGTTGGACCTTCCTTTTACCTTTAAAATGACCTTAATTCCTGTTGGCACAGATTTTGGCATGACAAAATCGCACAGTTGCTGCAGATTTGTGGGCTGCGAATTGATGATGCTAATTTCCCATTCAACCACATTCCAAAGATGCTTTATTAGATTAAAATTTGGTGACTGTGGAGGTCATTTGAGTACAGTGAGCTCACTGTCATGTACTGTACAAAAAAACAGTTTGAACTTATTTGAGTTTTGTGATATGATGCATTATCCTGCTGGAAGCAGCCATCAGAAGATGGGTACACTGTGGTCATAAAGGCATGGGCATGGTCAGCAACAATCCTCAGCTGTGGCCTTTATATGATGCACATTAGGGCTGCAACTAACGACTATTTTGATAGTCGATTAGTCATCGACTATTGAAACGATTAGTCGACTAATCGGATTATAAATCATATAATTATGAAATGACACTTATTTAACTATCAGCTTTTACATTTAAGGTTATTTTAAATGTATACCTGTCAAGCCCGGGAAGCTTGACAGGTATTTTACCCCTCTGTCCAGCCGTCCTCCCGTTTTATTATTTTTACGTAAATTTCCCGTATTTTAATATAATTTTAAAAAATTATTCCTGCCGCTCCAAACTGAACTCTGTCAGTA
>VUQK01001684.1:5705-21613 GCA_015106715.1 Bujurquina vittata
TGTTAGCATCTTTAAGTACCTCCGTTTGGTTTTTATGGGCTGTAATTTGCTGCTGCAGCATCATTATTTTTCAAACATGAGAAAATTTAAAAATTCACCACACAGACAGCTGCTTAGAGAGCAGCCAGTGAGCATCACAGAGCCGCTTCATTATGAATGCTGTTAGCCCGTTTGGTGTAAATTAGAAGTTACTTTAAAGCACTTTAAAGCGTTACTATTTGCAGTCCCGTAAACAGATTAAAGTAACTTATCCAAGTCACTGTGCGTTACTATTTTTGTCATTTTCCTCAGTAAAAAGGTATATTTTTGCTTTCTTCTTGCGTCTCGGTGAGTGACGTCCGGCCGATGTGACAATTCAGTCCCGGTTTGAGCATGAGGACAATAATAGCACAGCAACATAAACGCTAACAATGGAGGGAGGAGAGCTGCTTTTTTTTGCTTTTTTTTTATCAAGGTAAAAACTGTGATTGGCATTAAAATGCATTAAAATGTATTTTTAAACAGGAATCTAACATATAGATATTTTAAGTGGCCAAAAAGCACTGGATTGATTATAATGTAGGTACACTGACACAGACGCCTAAAGATTCTTGAAAAACAAGTTATTTCTTCATTTACGTGTAAGCCCCTTCATAAATCATGCTGACTGCACGCTATTTACCAATGTAACTAACGGCATTACACATGCAAGGACGCAGAAACATCAGAATCGCTTTATAGCGGACGACCACTTTTTGACACGAAAGTAATTGCCTGCCATAAAGTGATTCTTAAAGTAACTGATAAAGTAATAACTAATAAGTACTAATAAGTAATAAAGTGATTCTTAAAGTAACTAATAAAGTAACTCGTAATCTAACTTAGTAAAGTAACTTTTTAAAGGAATAATCAGTAGTCGGACTACTTTTTCAAGGTAACTATACCATCACTGGCTGCAATAACCAAAATGACAACTACAGATCCATCCATCAATTCTTAGCCCATCCCAGCTGTCACAGCTGCATGTTATTCAAAGATCACAGTCGGCCTTTGACAGACGTGCATGTCAGTTAAATTCAGCGGTTCTCTTTTCCTGGTATGCACAAATTCAGAATCAGGATTTTCTTTTTTTTTTTACAGTTTTCAGGACAGTAGAATAACATGAGCAAACATTTATGTTTCCCACAAAAATCTTATTCGTTCAGCTTACCTGGTTTACCTGCAGCAGCAGCTGCTTGGCTAATTGGTGCCTCTTTCTGGGTTCGCTCTGTGATGGACTGGCAGCCTGGACCCTGACACTTGCCAAATGACAGCTGGGATAGCCTCCAACACCCTCGCAAGTCTAAAGCTGAATAAGCTATTAAGAAAATGATGGATGGGCTCCAAATGCTAATAAGGTTGTGTAAACAGGATGCCAAGGAGTTTTGTGAGTTGTACATCTTGATTCCCCAAATAGATTTATTGCGTTTTCATCACCCAAACAAACAAACAAACAAACTGGAATCGAGGGACTTAAACACAAAGTGCAGATGAGGGAATTCATGGAAAGAACCATTAAATTGAGCCTCAACATTAAATGTGACGTTACATTAATAAAGTTGACTCACAAATTCTGATCCATCATTGTTTTTAATGTGGTGGCATTTTTCTCTTCTACCTTGGACATCTGCGTAAAAGTAAAAGCACCTTTCGCCTAATCAAGTGTTGCCGTGTGAAGAACACAGAGACTACTGAGCATCTCTTCACAGGCTGCAGCATCTTTTCCAAGTATTAATGAGAGATGCAGGCCAGGCTTGTGATACGCGTCTGCCACGAGTATGCATGATCACAGGCAACGGACACTCTCTAAAGTGCCCCCCCCCCTGTTGTGCGCAGGTTTCGAAGCACGGTTGCCATGGAGACGCGTTGAGTATACCAGGCTGCCTCGTTTTAGTGCGAGGCAGCTTGTGAAATAGCTTGATGGTGGGGAACATTATGTCTTTAAAGTGCTTTTAGCAGGAGACGAGGCTGGAATTAGAGCTTCCTGTTTAGAGCTAGAACAAGAAGAGGTTTGATATTTTATGAGGAAACACGTGATAAGTGGGTAGGGGGAGTTTTATATAAGGATTACATGAAAAATGTACTAAATGAACTCTTGACAAGCCCACTTCCTCTCTTCATCCTTGTGAAGGGGTTAGTGTGACGAGATGCATGCACTGTTTGTGCAGGTCTCTCATCAGATTCTGGGCCGTGGTACCTCACTCATTATTACAGTATGGTATAAAAATAACTGACTCGTTACTGAGGAACAGAGCATCAAGAGAAGTACATGAAGAACACAGACTCAGAAACAGCAGATAATGATGAGATACTCGGAGATGGCAGAAAAACACGATTTGTTCCTGAACTAAACCAGCAATAAACGATGTTGATGTTCATCTTTTTGAATATATTGGTCACTTTCTGGTCTGAATCTCTTTGTGGCTGTTTTGTGATATCATTGGATTGGGTATAAACTGCATGGCATTTTACAGTGTCATGTTTAAAAAGAGTGATTTAGGAGTCATTCACACTGTGAAACATTCGCCTCTGTCTTCTTGCTTTTGCGTAAATAAACCAATGACCCCAAACAAGGCCTCAGTAACCCTGTGCAGGTCTGATTGTTGCTCTAACTCGCTGTGTGTGCGCAGTGATGTCACATGTGTGTGTAAATGACTGCCAGCAGCAGTTTTAACGCTACACTGTTGAGCCATTATGATGAGCCATTTGATGGGTCATTGTCATCTCTATAGCCGCGTTTTATGTCATCAGAGTTAAAATTACAAACTTTCAGGCATATCTGTGAACTACAGAAATTAATACATTTATTAAAAATAACTATTTATTAATTGATACAGTCTCTCTCGTTTTGTTCCAGAGTAACTTGACACAATAGACTCAGACTTCAGTTCCATTGTGCTCAGGAATGATGCACCTGTCGCTGATTAATTATCAGGCACTTTCTGACTCATGACTCACTTGGTCCTTACTTCTCTACTCTACCTGCCATTCCTCTCTTCTTTCTGTCTCTTTGTTCCTTTGCCTGTGTTTAATCTTATCTTACTACTGAGCTCAACTGAAGCAGGAAAATGAAATCACAGGTGTATTGTGGATCTCAGGGACGGCTGGCTGCAGATCTGGCCACGCGTGGCCGTGAACAGGGAATACTGATCCAGACAAAGGTTCTAAATACTGGATGAGCTCATCTGTGACTGAGAAGAGGAATGAGCAAACTGGAGCGAATGCTGTCACACAGTGTGCAGACGCTAACGCATCCACCCGCATCAACTTTGTATGTAGAAAATAATACACACGCAAGCTTACTGCCACTGCAAAGGTGCATTATGAATGTGTAATGAATATATATGCAAATTAGCATCCCTCACTCTTCATTGTCACTCCTTATCGTGGCATGATGAGCCAAAGTCCTCCAGCTGTAGAGCCTTCACGTGTGCCATCTGCCTTCTCACGTGCAAATTACTCTGGAGCACATTTGAGTGACACACACACACACACACACACATATATATATATATATATAGAGAGAGAGAGGGAGAGAGACTTCTTTTATCCTCTTTCTTAGATGCTGATTGGGTAAAAAGAGTTCTGAAAAGCTGAATTAACCTGTGATGAATGACAGTTCTGATCCAGGAAGATGTGTTTCCATGGAGATGGTTTGATGAAGTATCGGCTGTGTAACAGCGACTGATGCAGATGGCTGTGTGGGTGGTCAGTGGCACTGACCTCACAGGTCAGCTGTCATGCAGACCTAACATGTGTTAAAATAGATCCCGTCAGGAACAACAACATGACATAAATGCGTGCTCAGTGTTCCAGAACAGCCCTTTCACGTGGAGTGAAAAAGGCTTTTTGCTGCTTGCTGGTTTCACTTAATCAGAATCCTCTGAGGAGAAAGTCTTACCACTCAGAGGTAGCCTTTGAAATACCCTCAGACAGTTATTTGGTAGTTATTTGAAGCGCTTAACTAAAAGAATGACAGGATTACTTTCTGTGGTCTAGCAGCAACGTTAGTATTACTGTGTTTCCCTCCATGACGAGTTGATGGGATTGGGAGAAATAACAATTTATGACATGTATTTTCTTCAGCAGGATTAACTCCACAAATGTGCACCCCTTTATTATTTTTGAAGGGTAAAGTAAACAGCTAACTATAAATGCACCTTTGGACTTCCCCAGCACTAATCCTCTGTGATCAGCGTAATGTTGAATGAGAACTCCTCTAACATTTAACCACTGGCTAAGAAACCAAGTTGATTATTTGGGGATTCAGCCTAAACTATCTGCATCCAGTTTCACAGCACTGCAGCGTCATAAACGGCAGTGTTGCTATGGTAACTCACGTCACGGTCACATTGCGTCAAACAATATTAAAAAGGTACATATATGCAGCTGCATCTCTGCTATGACACTCAGTAAAAGTGCATGGCTGCTGTCACACAGCTGAAATGAACCTCTATTGCGCAACAACCTGATTGATTAACGAGCGTTTTTTTTTTTAAGACTAATAGGTTGTTCGTGCCAGCAGCTCCTCAGGACTCAAAGATGCTTTATTGTTAAGGGCGCATTAGCTGCTGTATGAGGCGGTCGGAGCTGTTTCAGTTCCTCCTGGTGGTCGTAGCAGCAATGAAGAAGTCTGAGTGGACGAAACTTTTCAGAACCTTAACCACAAATTTATTATTGTTAACGTGATGAGGTTCACTAAAAACCTATTTTTTTAAATTATTTGCCTTGCCTTGATTAGAACGTTTTTCAGTGAGGAGGAGACAGGAAAGCAGAGAAAGCGAAAGGGCCTCAGGCCAGAAACCAGGCTGCTACATTTGGCTTTACAGCATGCTGCTGCTGCCTGCTCTCTCACTGAGCTAAACCCAAATTATTTCCTGAAACCTGAAAAGCACATGCACCAAACCTTCACCACTGCTGTGCTGTAAGGCCGTAAAAGGCTCATTATTTCCAATATGAATATTAAGAGGCATGTGTCAGCCCATCATGAAATAGTCTTCCCTGTGATTACAAACAGGTTAAAGTAAAAAAGCAGCACCCTAAATCATGTGTGATTTCTGGAGGGGTCTATCCCATCCCGCATCAGTTCATTTACTCACTAAAATCTCTGAACAGCATCACAAAGCTGTAAAAATGAGATGGAGGAAGCTGAGGAGTTGGTAAGAACTGTAGTGTGTTTGGTTATTAGCGTGCGCTCATGTGAATTTGATGGTGTAGAAAGCGCTCTGCAGCGGTTCGGTTTGTTTCTCAGGCAGCAGGCTGGTAGCTGCACCGTCACAGAGGACGGCTGCTGTGCAGACTGGCAGGCCGACAGAATGTTTGCATGTTTTTAAGGTTAAAACATATTTTAAACGAACCCCCCCGCCCATTTGCAAACATAGAAAAGGCATCTCTGAAGAAGACTTCAGTTTGTTTAAAGTGGCCCATTAGGTCTATTTCCCTGATACGTACAAATGCTCACAGGAAAACATCTCCCTTTGACTTCACTGTGGTATTACATAAGGCATCTTTCTTCTTTCGGCTCCTGCTTTTATTTTTACTGCAGTGTTTTTCAGTCCGGTTTATGAATAGCTACAGAGCTCAAAATGAAACAAAAAGACACAAACACCTGGCCACATCTGCAGCATGCAAAGCAAATGAGTGTTACCTGCACACATTGTGTACGTCCTAAATAGCTGCGGCGTATCACGAGCTCTGTGTCACAAAAACACAAGCGAGAAGGTTCTTTATTAGAAAGTGTGTGTGGCTGATTTAAGCAGGGCCTGTGCTCAGGTCAGCTAATGATCCTCTAATCTGTGCAGCGAGAAGAGCTTCATCAACGAGTGGTTCTGACATGTTTTTTTTTTCCTCCGTGGCAGTCACATTAGAAGGAAGCAGGGCAACCTTTGACCCTGAAACCAACAAACCACTAACTCTGAGTGAAGACATCATTATTAAACCATTCAGCTTATTAAACACAAAAAGACTCGAGGCACTTTCCTTCTGTGTTTTTCCCTGTTCTTGATTCCCTCCATCTGGTTTATTCTGATCATTTTGTTTACCGGAACAAAAGTGTGTTTTTAGTTTGCTGTTTGTGTCCCCTTTAAGCTTTTTTCATTTTACTTACTCACTTGTTTGGTTTAGGCACCAGGAGGTGCTTGGTTCGATTTAGGGACCTGAGTAGGGTCACAAAGGTTTGTGGTTTGGGTTAAATTGGACCCTTATGCATCAGTGAACCTGCACAATGGAAAACACCTGAATCATGACTGAAATTCACCTGAGACTGTGACACAGTGTAATGCCTTAGTACTGAGCTGAACACAGGAACACACACAGGTGATCAGCATCAGCATAATAAGAATTGGTCAAATAAAAATACACAACTTTTAAAAAAAAATTTAAGTAGTGTAAACTGTGAAATAGGTTTTGGATAATGCCTGAATAGAATAGAATAGAATAGAATAGAATACCAGTTTTAGGTATTTTCACACTTTGTTCCACAAATTAAATTCAAAAACAGGATTTTAAAGCTGTTATGAGTCCCAGTGTTTGCTAAATAAAACCCAGACCTTGTCAGGGATGTTCAGCATCAGCTCAGCTTAGCCCTGAGTCATGCAACTGTAGTGTGGTTCCTTTACAGCTCAACATTAACATTTTTTTTTTTTTTGCTAGAAATGTTACGCTTAAAATTTTTTTAAAAAGTCAGTTTGCCAGCATTAAAGTGCCATAAGCTTTCATTTCCAATTCAGCTTCTGCTTCAACCACAATCCTGATTCTCTAAATTCTGGGTTGACCTATAAAAATGCCTCCCTTGCTGCACTCCATACTGCCAAATCTGAACTGCTTTGACCCTCTGAATTATGTGTATTTCAATATAAGACATTTATTAAAAGCTCATTCAGCTTGCCAGTCACCTCGTGAGCAACACTGCAGTAACACCTTAGGCGTCCTGACCCACACAGCGAGCTTTACATCAGTCCGCTCGGTCCTCTCACTGCAGTGCTGATTCCATCTTTCTATCTCACTTTTATTCCTCTGCTGACATCCGCTCTATTGCCATCTCTCTCTGCATCAGGATGCACTTGGAGTCTGAAACCCAGTCATCCCATTTCTCAGCCAGCTAAGCTCGGCCAATGATGAATCCCTCTAAATCACTAGCTTAACAGCCTGCTGTGATGCTGTGGGGACTGTGAGGGCTTCCATAACACAATTTATAGAGAGGAGGCAATGGATAGACTTAGACATGTGGATATACACTGAGATTAAGAAAGAAATGTACCAGGAAGATAATGGAAACTACAAATAGTGGCAACAGCACAGCCAAGAACACAGCCCAGATTAAAAGGAACGGGCATCGTCATATATTGATTGAATCTGCAAATACTCTGCAGTCAGTCAGTGATCAGCCTCTCCTGTGCAAACACACTAAACAGAGCAAAGATCATAACTGGATGTTTCACTTCACAGAAAATCAATCTGCCATTACTGCCATGACTGAGACGCTAAAAGGAGATCAGGAAATGGAATTATTCCTGTGGTTGGTTCATGATTGCACAGACAGACAAAGAAAGAACTCATAGATGATGCGGTTAGGGTTTCTAACCCTTGGGTTAGGGTGGTTAGGGTTAGGGTTTCTAACCTGTCAGACCACATTTTTGTTCTTTCTCAGAATAAAAGCGCTATATGAAACAGTGGGGGTTGGATTTGATTCAGCTGAGATGTGAAAACACACTTTGTGATATAATCTTGATTGTCTCTAACTTTAAGGCACTTGATGGAGCACACCACTTGATTTCACTCTTGCTCTCCTTCCCCACTTGATGGGAGACACAAATGTTTGTGGATCCACATTCCCGCCAACAGTTTCACACTCTTCTTCTAACCGACAGTTGGTGAGAAAATGGGCCAAAAATGCACCAAAAGTCAGGGAGGAGGACTTGAACATGGTGGCACACAAAGAATCTGATTTTTTTTTTAATTTTCTAGATGTGTTTGAATAAATGACGTGCAGTTCCATGTTTATGAAGCTTTGGAAACACAGACACATGCTGAAAGCAGGGGTATTAATAAAGTTCCACAGGGGCAGCACTGGCCATTACCCAAATCACACATTTTCTAATTACAGTGGTCACCAGGCTACACAAAAACTGCATGGACACAATCACCAGTCAAATCTGACAGAAACACTTTGATGATTATGAGCTTAAAAAACCCTGAAAGTTAAACTGTTAAACATCTTCGCTGTTGTGGAATTCAGTTATATAATTACTATGCTGTTTGCTATATTTCTACAGTAGTAACAGTAACTGGAATAACTGCTGTTAAAGCTAAAAACACAGAGTATTAAATTATCAGTACTCAAGATAATTTAAGACAGAACTTGCTGATGCAGGAAAGAAAGAGGACAAAATTCACTGAACTAAGGATGGATGCTGGGATATTGGAGGGGTTGGAAAAGCAGACAGTGATGCAGGGCAGTAGTGGCGATGACATGTTTGCAGCTCGAATACACTAGCATGTGTGGGAGGCTGTGTTTGCTATGTGACACGAGGAGAATACGGCATGTATATGAAGCAGTGCAGCTCTACCTTCCACTCTAAAGTGGGTTGCAAGTTTTGCTCCATTTAATAAAAATATTCATGACCTGAGTCAGCTATTTAAGATGAAGCACATTTGAGCTAAAACTTAAAAAGAAAAAACATCCCTGTGAAGTTTAAAATGTGCCTCCTGACTTTTTTTTGAGTATTAAACTGTAGACAAAATGCAGGCAAGGACACACTGCAGATGTGCACTGCAACCTGTATTCTGGGCAGTGTGCATCACTGTGACACTGCATCTGCATCAAATCTGTTCTTTTCCAATTACTATGAGTCTGAATCTGATGCAAAATATTAGGAACCTATTAAAACTCATCAACAGATCAATGCCGGGGACAATATGAGGGTTCAGTTGAGTGAAACACTTGATGTCCACATGTTTTCTTGCAAGAAAAAAAGTTGATTGAGATTGAAAGTTCACTCTCAAGCTCAGTAGCTAATCTGATCTTTCCAAAACAGGGACACTGAGTCTGCATGAAAAGACTTTGGGATATACTGAACAGCCCCAGAAGAGCTGCTGTACAGGCATTTGTGGGATATTCTGCTTTCAAGATCAATAATAATTCAGTTTAAAGTCCACCATAGTACCTTATACATTTATACATATTATGACATTAAAATGGAGCATTTTATTACATTGGTCCAATATTGCCGTTCACTATGTGACACGAGGAAATATTGGCTCATTTCCAATATTGTGGGTAGACCTATAAAAACTATAAAAGCAAGTATTTGCAAGTAGGCAAAATCTTCCTATCCAAATATGAAAAATGGAAAAGAAAACTCTTCTTTAGCTCAGCACCTCATTTGTTTTCATAGCAGGAGCTGTCCATAGTGCTGAAGCACATCCCAGATGCTATATGACAGGAAATCGCCACAGTTTTTATTTCAGCTGCCGCTACGGCCCAGATACCCATAAGGCTTGCTGTGCATTTAGTCACAACACAAGAATCTTTCTGATCAGCTGTGAAATTCTGAAGACCTGATCAAGGTTGGAGAGACGTGGATCCAGGCCCAGAGCTAAAGCACAATAGAGATCTGAAGAGCCGACAGGTGTCACGCTCCATCATCCATCCCATTAGTCAGTCCTCAAACAGGGTAAGATAGAATTTGCAGGCTAATAAATCTTGCTCAAGGGCACCACTGCATCAGAAATCAGAGCAAGAATGGACCTGAAACTCTCTGGTTATGTGGGAATGTCTACAGAATCAGTGAGAGGATACAGCGAAGAAACACTCCTGTTGTGGCTCCAGTGAGTTATTCGTATCGTTTGGACTCGTGCATTGCTCTAATGCTGGTTACTGTTGTAGCTGCATGTGCAACCTGTCATCCAACATCCACAGCAGTGGCAGTGGTGCAGTGGGTAGGCGCTTGCCTTTCACCCGGAAGGTTCCAGGTTCGAGCCCTGTCCCTGCGCTGCGTTGTGTCCTTGGGCAAGACACTTAAACCACATTGCCTAACGGTAGCGCCGGTTTCTGGCTGCATGACCGCAGATGCTTGTCTCTGGATGAGTGATCTGAAACCCTCATTTCATTGTGTGCCCAATGAGTTGCACTTTTTTTTTTAAATAAAGGAGAAGCTGATCCCTATGGCGTGCAATCAGCTTGTTTTATATGAAAACAGTCTACTGTGTTAGTAGTTAGTGACCTGTGGCTAGCATTGCTCATATTGAAGCTCCATGACTCCCCTAGTCAGTAATGGGGACATCTTCCCTGTGTATCCCCTGTGTATCCTCCCTGACTGACATGTAGTGGACTGAAAGCATGAAATAGCTCAAAATAAAGAAATTCGAGGATCCATCCACAGAGAAGACAGGAAACTCTCCCAGCTGCCACAGGGCAGTAGAGGGTGTGCACCCTGGACAGGTCACAGGTTTATTGCAGGGCCAACACAAAGATGCTCTTTGACTTAGAATTCAAAGTCTTAGTATGTCCTAAAGTATGCCTAAGTAGAATCAGGCTGCTGTCACCACAGAGCCTCTGTCCACATGCTGCAGCAGATCTGTATTAAGCTGAAGTGGCCCCTGAAGAATCCATCATGCTGTTGTGTTATGGGTGTTCCCCATGCAGCATGAGATGTTTCCCACAAGGATCAATGAAGATTTGCATTTCATGATTATGTCATTAAGTGTGCCTTTGAATCTCCATAAGAATTAAAAATCATCACAGCCGGTATGACACATGTACAAATCCAAAGGGACAAATATTTAACTTCTATTCTGTTCTAGTTTGTTATTAAAGAAAGAAAGGCCACATGAGACCCCACAGACTTTTGGCTCCTAATGTTACTGAAATGGCTGATTTTATGCTGGTCTCACGCTGAACAACATCTCAAACTATCAAGGCCGTAGTTGTAGCGCTCCCATCATAAAGAGATCATAAAACTCCATTGTGATAAAATCAAACACATCTTCAGTTTGTTTGTCTCGGCTCAGGCCAATCAACTACAATCATGCAAACACTGTCAACAGCCAATAGCAGAGCAATCTTTGTTCTCTCACTCAGTGTCATGTGCACTGAGTGCATCTCACACACAAGGGAAGCTACAAAGCAGGATGTCTTCACAACCAGGTGATTATCAGCTGATAAGTCAACCCAACCTGTGAGAAATTGCATACAAAAGAGTGGAAATATTTAACAAATGAAGAGAAAATGAAAATAAGAGAAAATCAGAGGAGGTTAAATAATAATACACACCATACTGTACTTCAACAGAGCTGCTGTGATATAAATATGTCAGTGAGACTGGAGCACTGTGGACAGCTGACTGTGCAACACACTCATCTGTATCACTGATCTAGGAGAAGATTTGACTAGAATAACAGTTAAATTCAGATTTTAGCTCATTGAAGCTGTTCCTGTGGTATGTGAGGGAGCAAAGCACACAACAAATATGAAAAGACCATTAAAAATGGTAAACAGGCTGACTGGTCAATTTTATAGAAAGTCATAAAGCATCAGGTTTAGCTTAGTGCGTCTTAAAACTTATTTTTATTTTTTGGCCTTCAAATTGGAGGTAGAGCTATCTCTCTGAGCTGTTGTATTGTTTTATAATCTTGTGATTTCTGTATGTATGTGTGTGTTTGGTGTACTTATTTTATCTTATTTTCCCTATGCGGCACTTTTGTTAACCCTGTTATTTTAAAATGTGCTTTATAAATACATTTGGATTGGAGTTTTGTCGGCTGGAGCAGCTTTATTGACAAGAAGCTGGGAGGAGAGATACAGGGGAAGACATGTGGGAAATGGCGACAGGCCGGGACTCGAATCTGTGCTGCCTGCACTGCCACATGGTATACATACAGTAAATGGCTGCCTGTTCAACCTCTGAGCTGGCACACCTACCTTATTGTTTTTATCGAAGAATATTAATGCTTATAAAATAATTCAATTTGGTTAAGATGGTTGGAAAAAGCAGGAAAGCAGCAAAGATTGTGAGTCTTCATATCATATTGATGCTGTTGAGAAAAAGACAACCTTTTTCCATATAACTGCTCACTGGTGGTTCATTCATGTTGGTCTTTTTAACATAACCTGCTCCAGGGCAGCATGGTTTACTAGAGTGATGCACCAAGTGGCAGCCCAATAACAAATAACTGCCTTCTTTAGTCAGGTTAAATCTGAAGTTACCTCACTAAGCCCCGCACTAAGCCCCACAGGCCTCTGGAGAAAGATGTGAAATCATCACTAAAGTATTCTAGTTATAGTGTTTCAAATACAGATCCCTAGTCTTTACAAAATATCACAGTCTATAACCAAAAACTCTGGCTTATGAAGCACTGTCTTTAGATGTAACACCAGACCTTCATCTTCTATGTCTTCTAGTACTGCAGGCATTAGTTCATCCAAAGAATCAGCAAATATTAATGCAATGTCTATATTAATAAATACTAAAAAAAATTATTTCCAGCATTTGGCAGGAACAGTGAAAAGAACGTAAAACTGCTCATGAAATTAAATTCAGGATTCAGTAACACCGAATGTCTAAGAGGTAAACATTCTGGTCGATTCACTGATGGGATCTTTAAGTTGCATCAAGCCATTAAAGTGCTGAAAGCATGTGTGTGTGTTTGTGCACGTGTGTGTGTGTGTGTGTGTGTGCCTCCTAATGTAGCCTGAGGAGTTTGACATGAATCCACCTTTAATCACAACAGCTGGATGTGAATGTGAACTGAGGTGGAGACACACACATGTAGGAGAAAAATAGTTTTTGTGCAATCAAAAGGGATTATTATTCTCTTTTCTCTCTCTCTCTCTCTCTCTCTCTCTCACACACACACACACACACACACACACACACACACACACACACAGAAGCTCTTTCTATCAGTAATCAGAGGCATGTTTGTTGCCGCCTCACTTAAGACACTCTGAGCCTTTCAATACAGACAGATTTTTTTAACAAGCTGCTCTGCAGAAACAGAAAACACAAAAAAACAGCTCCTGCTTGCAAAGACACCCAATTTAAGACAGCCACAGTCCTTTCATCTCTTCAGATCAGCCTGAGTACTGGAGAGCTGTTCCTAATAGGAGGTTTTAAGGTGCAGATCAGAGGAGACAGCTTTTATAGGCTCGAAATAGCATGAATTTGATTTATAATCATAGCTTTGTACCCTCCACTTGTGTAGGTTGCCATCAGTTTGAGGTTCTCTTTCCATCAAAGCATCACAATCAGCTGTTTTATCAAATTTAATTTGGGCTCTTGATGGAACACAGTTTTTTCTCAGTGTGAAGAACAAAGATCAACACAACCTCCTCAACTAGAGATTTGGAGTTAACAGCCCCTCTCCCCTGAGTTCACCTGCTCCTCTGGCTCCGTGCTCCCTCCACCTGGTATTTAGCAATAGTCTGTGGAGCTGAAGGTCTGCTGCGGCTGTGTCCTGCTTCCCCTTCTGTTTAGTGTCCGTGTAATTAGAGCATGCTGCTGTATGCGCAGCCAGTAGCCCACTGAGAAATATGAAATGGATAACCTGGGGCCTGGGAAACCAGCCAGCACTGCCAGTAAAAATCACTCACACCGTCATCAAGCCCTGCCTTTACTGGGCTGTGATGTCATCCCTTTATTCACCCCCTTACACGACAGTCAGAGCCTTCTCTCTTTCACTTTGTCCTTCTTTAATCATATTCACTTTGACATTCCCATTTCTCAGCTCCATCAGGAAGCTTGTGTACTTCCCACCCTCCATTTTACAGCCCTCCTATCCTGATTTGTGTATCAACAATTCTTTAGCCAGGATTAGCTTTATCTGGTTAGGGTTGGGGGGGGGGTATATAGATGTAGATAACCTTTTTCTCAAAGGGAAGTGGGTTACATCACTAGATTTCTAAGGATACTTTTTGCAAAAAATGTGTGTACAGAGACACGTGAAACATCTTAAATATTCACCCTAACATTGCTAGATTGGGATTTCTATCCCCTTACAACAGCACATTGGAAAATCTGAAATAAAAAATAATCCAAAACCGGCAGTTCCTTTGATGGCCACTTGAGGCTGGCTCCAAAAGGAAGTCAGCCCAAATAGATTGCATTAAATGGCATGTTTACAGTTTGCTACAAAAGCGGTTTTGTCTCCTTCCCGATTTGTACAGTTTCACCTTCTGGTTACTGATATGGCTTCAAGTGAGGGACATGGCTTCTTTGACTGAGCTTAACACACAACCATCCATTTATGGCCTCGCCAGAGTCCAAAACCAGAGGGTGATTGTAGGAGCCAATTGGAACTTAAGACAGTGTAACCTTAGTTGTAGATATAATGTGTTCTTTATTTGTTATTGTTGGTTGTTATTACGGCTGGTGTAGGCATTGAATAGCATTAGATTTTATGTTAAGATTCCATTTGTTTGTTTCTCTAGGTAGTCATTGAAGTAGGCACTGCGCACGCTCACTAGAACAGTGAAGTTAAAATTGAAGTGTGTGGATTTGTGGCAGAGCGAGGCGTGGTGCAAGAAGGTTTTTTGACCGTATTGCTACCGTATTGAGGATTGATGTTGTTTTTTGGCTACCATTTACAAGTGGAATATCATAGGAGCATTTTCATGTAATGGATCTGAGAGAAGCTCGGATATATGTGGATGAAAATGTGCCCTGGAATAACACGATGGCGGAAATAAACGCTCAAAACTACGACCTGGTTCTTATTTGTCTGGAATAAGAAATACGAACGGTGCACACGAGTCAAACCCATCATACTTGCCTGCTGCTAATACCTAGGAGTGGCTTTTATAATAGTGTGTTAAGTTCGCCACAACAGTGATAATTATCTTTAATATATACACTGTGGCTGTAAGGCAAAGCCAACTCAATTTTACTACAGCGCAGATTCAGCGCTTCCTGAATCTATATCATGAAAGGGTCTATTAGCTAAAAAATGTCTATATTTTCCTTTAAAATGGTCCAAGCCAAACTCATTTCAGTCTGGTGCCACATACAACCCAAACTGATGTGAGTACACTTGAACTTTTCCAATATTTTCACTACATTTTAATGGCAGCATCTCCATGAAACAGTTTGTTTTTACTGAAGATTTCAGAGTCATTTATGACATCACTTAAATGTTCCCAATTTGCATTCAGGCTCCTCAGCCTGCTTTGTTTCCATGTAGTGATTCCAGAAGAGAATATGCCATACATGATTTCAGTACCTCGGACAGTTCCATAACAATAGCAGACATTGTGACACCTTAAAATGAAACCATCAAATTCTGTATGTGTGGAGGAAGAAAACAACACAAACAGACCATGAGTCACACTCTTTAGCAAATGGGAGCAACACGGAGTTATGTTCTCTCACTTAGTCACCTGATACAAACCAAGTGCTGCACAGACTCATGCTGGGATGGAGGCGAGGGAAGATTCAATTCAGATAATGTGTTTTGAAAAGGGCAGGAGGGCATTGTGAAACCATTGTAGCCACTGCAGGACAGGCGGCAAAGATGCACTTGCGTATCTGGCTAATAGCAAGTGGAAGACACCCAACATGCGCTTTGGGCGACTGGTTTTATGGCACACTGAAGGCTTTATTTTCAGGAGCGATCCACAAACTGAAAGTGCTTTGGTAACGTAGGAGTAGAGCCATGTTTTATTCACAGGTGGATAGAAAATGGGGATGCTACAGACTTCTCCCTTCTGGTTGCTATAGAAACCACCTAAACGACAGGCCAGCAGCTGCTTACGCTGAATCATAAAAAAGAAGCATTTCATCGTTATGTGAGGTAATCTGCCTCCGTTCATTGTCTCCTATAATCCTCTTCTTTGTCAGCATTAATTGGATAACTCCAACTACCCCCTCCCCCCGCTCCAATTAAGAAGAAGCCGC
>VUQK01001684.1:21633-35847 GCA_015106715.1 Bujurquina vittata
TAATTTGCCCCCGTTCTTTTTCTCCTTTAACCCCCTTCTTTGTCAGCATTAATTGGATAACTCCCACTCCCCCCCCCCCCCCGCTCCAATTAAGAAGAAGCCGCTGCTCCTCAGTTCCCGCAGTTTCTTTTCACTTTTCGCCTTCACCAGCGCCTTTCACCTTTCCACCCAGAGCACCTTTGAACTGCAGCTGGCCTGAGGTTTGGCCCCGAGCAGTTTATGGAGGCAAATATTAGAGCTGTGTGTTTAGAGGCTTGAAGAACGGACATCGTTTACACACTGGAGCCATCATTTCTCATTAGATCGCTTTCTTTTGATCTCAAATCTCAACACACGCCAGTACAAGGACACACAATTAAAAAAATGGGACGATTAAACCATTTCTATATGAACTAATGCTGTATATTCATGAATGACAATATGTGCTTGTTTTGCCGGCACTGTAAGGAGTATTCCTAACTATAAGCGCAATGTCTGCGTTACTGGGGAATGTCGGCTCACCTGAGCTGAAATGGGAGCTGAGGGCAAAGCCGGGGATGAAAAACCCTGAAGACATCATCATCATCAGTAGAGACAACATCTTCACAGCGGGAGTTGCAACAACCGAAAGAGAAAGCACCTGCAGGGCTCGGAGGGCAGCGAATTAGGCAACGCTATTTCTTGAACATGGCTTCATTTCTCCCTTCCGAAGCGGCCCCTGGCGATTTGGCAACGCGCCCTCATTCCTCCTCATATCGGTGGGATTTAAGACAGATGCGGACAGAGACGCAGTCCTCCTTCCGGATAAAGTCTGCACAATCTGTATCTTTTGTAAGAAAATTCCCTCCTGACCTCCACAATCTAGATTGTCTTCAACCTTCGCAAAAGTCCCGTTAAGTTGATCCGCAGTTGAATGTTCTACCCTTTTTGGTTGCAGCAAATAGCGCGCAGTTCACGTTATCGGAGCGCTGGCAGCCTCACGCGTTGACACCCCCACAAATAAATGAAAAGGGACCAAACGCTCGGATCAGAGCTGCTGGAGCTATCCGAGGTGCTAGCAGCAAGAGCGCCATCTTGCTCGGTAATGCACCCAAAGAGAATTTATGGAGCGTTTTTGCACCCTGTACGCAATGGGAGGAGGGGGCTTGGGAGACTGTGGATAGGCTACTGTGCTGCTTGAGCTTGTTCAGCTGACTGAATATACTGTACTGTGGTGAACAGCGGGAAAGATGCACTGTAAGGAGCATTTGTTGGCTCCTAAAGCCGTGGAAGGTGCAACTTCAGCAGCGAATAATTCTGCCATGATGTTCCTATATTTGTTTTTCTGCTTGTAGAACCAGAGCCTGCAGCAGTGTCTTCCCCTGGATGAGTAAAATGGCTGTGATGTAATGCTGGAGAAAGGCACACAGCAGGACTTGGCTCTCAGGACTATCCCCGCTCTAATCCTACTGTTCATACATGTTGGATGAGGCCCCCTCCCCCACTTGACAGCGTTGAGCCTCATCCAGTCTCCCCATCCTCCCCTCTTCTTGTCAGATTGGATTCCTGGCACCAGAGAGAGTCAACTTTTTTCATCCTTACTGTGATTGTAATTCTTCCCCCATGCTGAGCTCACAGAAGTGTCACAGGCTGAGCTGCCAAAGAAGAAAAAAAGATAAAGATGGCTCTAAGCACAAACACAGTGTTTGTCAGGTTCTCATCGCTGTGCACTCTGCTCTTTGCTGCATGGATGAATAGTTATGCAATATATAATTTATTATTGATATATACTGAAAGTGCTGCCAGAAAAACAGAGAAACACCCATTACAGTCTCAGTAAGAACTGTTTCTGGACAAAAAAAAATATATAATTTCATTTAACTTAATCATTAGGGCTCATGAAGCATAGCAATCCGTAGATGGTTAGATCCCTGCAGTATCCTTGAGCAAGATGCTGAAAGAAGCTGCATCCACGAGTATGTGGGCACAAATGCTATGCTAGGTAGTTACACTTGTAGGTATAGAAACAAGTGCTCGTATGAACGTGTGTGATTGGATCAGCATTATTTAAGTACCGGCCCATTCATCTTTTTTATCACAGCTCACAATAACAGTTGTATCAAGGCACTTTACACAGTGAGGTGAAAACCTCAATATTAGAGAGCAAACTACAAAGATCAGACGATCCCCCATGAGCCGCCATTTGGTAACAGTTAGAAGAAAGAACTCCCTTTGAACAGGAAGGGCAGAACCAGGCTCAGAGGGGCAGCCATTTGCCAAGACTGGTAGGGGGGTGAGGGGAAAGAGAAAAGAGGAAGGAGAGCAGAGGGAGCCAGAACACAAGCTACAAAGTAGCAGTAGAGGCAAATAAATCTGACTCTCATTCTACTTTTGGAAACTCTACGAACCACAAGTAAGCCTGCAGTCTGAAAGCAGAGTGCTCTGCTGGGATGATGTGGTGCCATGAAGTCTTCAGAAATTGTAGGAGAAATACATCTGAGCAAGTGTTCATTAATAAAAGCTTTCTTTCATGCCTGCATGTTATTTCCCTCTTGTTGCCCTGTCAGCTGTCTGCGGGTTTCCTGACTAATCAGATTACTTTGCAGCCGGTATGTCCTGAAGGGTCATTTTCATCTTACTTTCTACTTTGTTCTACAGGTCCCAAAATAGCCCTAACTAATCCCAGCTCTGTTATAATGCCCACTGAAGCACTGAAGCACTGTTTTACATAAAAGCCTCCAATGTTCAAAAGCCCCGCATTCACCTTTTACTGATGTACAAAAAACATTAGCTGCAAAATATACTCAAGCATTAAAAGTGAGAGTGCCCCTGAAGCAGAAAAAAAATCTCTCATCATGTTTGAAATATGAATTGCAATTCCAAACTGATTGAATCTTGATGTTTAAAGTAACCACACCTGGAGAAAGACAGGCACATCTCTTTTGATGTTGATTTTATTTAATTCACCAAAAACCTATTTAAACAATTTATGTAGTATGTAGTGGGATGGATTATTTTTAGTATGAGGTGGGGGGAGGGGGGGGGGTGCTTGTAGTACGAGGTGGGGTGTCTATTTCATGCCCTTCTGACTGTCTCCGGATATTTAGACAGCTGTAAAAAGGCACCTCTTCAACTTTGCTTTTTGTCATTCAGATGTGGTCCTATTAAACATGTAAATCCTCTCAGGCATGTGGAGATGGACAGAAACAAAGTCTTGGATGGTGTTCCATACGCTGAACCTGAACAGTTAATCTGCACATGCAGTTCACAGTCTCTCTATATTTAAGAGTTTCTTTCACAGGGGAAAACTTACACAATATGAAGAAGAAGAAAGAACTTTATTTGTCACATACATTTACATGCAGTCTCTGCATTTAACCCATCACACATAGACAACGTAGTATACAGTACACCATGGAGCAGGGGCAGCTAGAAAGCGCCCAGGGAGCAACCTGGGGGCTTAGGGCCTTGCTCAGGAGCCTACAGTGATACCAGCCCAGGGATTCAAAACAGGGTCCTCTCAGTGATGAACCTGCTTCTTCCCCTCTAGGCCACCACTCCCCCCAACATGACAGAGACAATTAGTTTCTTTCTAATTTCCTGAACTTTCCTGAGCCTGTTGGAGGTTTCTTCCTGTTAAAAAGAAGTTCTTCTTCCTCACTGTCACCAACACCTCTTTCAGGATGTGTTCTTGTTTTATCTTGTAAGAACACAGTGAGTTTTTACCACTTTTCCAAGTTGAAGTTACAGGGGCAGTGGTCTACACATAGATTGCCAAGCCTCCCTTTCCCTGGCCATCTCATCCAGCGCCTCTGGCAAGACATCGAAGTGGTCCCAAGCAAATTGAGAGACAATTTCTCCTGCATGTCCTCTTTTTTTTCCCAAATAACTCACCATATATGCACAGCAGGTATCCTGTCAGATCCTCAAATGACCTTAGCTGGTTTCTTTTGATGTGGAAGAGCTGCTGCTCTGCTCTGAGCCCCTCCTGAATCTCTGAGTCCAGACACCCGTCAGCAGAAGCAGCTTGTGGCCACAGGTGAGAGTGGGGATCTCAATTGACAACTTTGACTTCATGCTCTCTTCACTCTCTCTTCACCACAACAGATCAGACCACCAAACCAGGCCCTTTCTCGCCTTTAACATGAAATTCTGGCCATCAAAAGTATTAAATACAGGGCAGCTCTGACTGAGTCCAGCACGGACTCCGTCAGAGCTGCCCTGTATTTAAAAGCCATAACAGGTCTGGCCTATTGCAATTCAAACCATGTTTTCATTACAGTTGTACACCAAATGGCCTGTAACAACAGCTCTGATACCTCATCCCCCCCAAAGGACCCCCACCCACAGTACATACCTATGTAGGCTGGTTAGGCTTTAATTGGTTAGGCTGGGTATCCTCAAGAAGGTGAAGAGCTGGTGCCTTTTCTAGCTCCCTGCCCATCCATACTGGGTTGGTGTTGCTCATAAATTCATATTATGTAAAAATGAATCCGTGGAGGCTTTAAAAGGCTCTTTGCAGACTTTCTCTTACCTTTACATTTAGTTAGATCATCTATGAACTACCAAATGTGATTTCTCTGTATGTACCTGGGAAAACAGAGGAAGGCAAGGAGAAGATGACACGTGGAAGATGGAGAGTCTGCATTTTCCTATTTTTGGATATTTGATTTCTGTGACAGGAATATTCCTTCTAAGCCTTTTCACTTCTCCTCCACCTCCTCCTCTTCCTCTTGTTTCACTGTCTCATCACGTCACATTCGACTGGCTCAGACATTGTGTTGCATGTCTGCGGTTTCCCTGGAAACAGAAAGGAGAGGAGAAGATGGATTTCTGAAAGGCAAGCAGAGAAGACAATACTTCCCCTCTTATTTAATACTTACAAGTGAGAAGAGCTTGAGATTAACAAGACTGAATCTTACCTTTATGCTTGTTTCTAGTCAGCTATTACTCCTGAAGCCTTGTGCAAATCAAGCTGAATGTATGTATTTTGTGGCAGGTAAAGTAGAAAATGAATTACACTGATGGAATTTGAAAAGGAGTTCACCCCTGACACTCTGTCCACCTTCATCCTCACCCCACAAATCAGAGCTCTCCCAGAGAGAGATGAGGGAGGATAGCAGTGGCCCTGGGCCGGCTTTAAGCCCAGCGTTAACAGCTCCCTCTGGAGAGCTGCTCACTCTGCAGCATCATGTGCTGAGTTACTGATCTCTGGCTTGACTTTGTGGGGCCTGTAAAGAGCCCACAATCCTCAGGATTCTGCCTGGATTTGCTCTAGCAAGCTTGTAATCTCAGAAATATTCCATACAATAGAATATTTTAGTCTATTACAGTCTGTTGACTTGGAGTATTTCATGATTCCTTGCCTTTCTCTGAAAACCAGAAAAGTGTTGAATACATTTGAAATAGCTTCTTGCTCAATTTGAAAATTATTCCTGCCTTTGATTATTCCCGAGGTGTAGTTATCAAACTGTAAACTTAAATAACCGTTAATCATCTGCTAACATAGAAACCTCAAGTGGCGACTCTCGTCCTGTGACTGTCTCATCCTCTTTTAATTAAATCAGCAGGTAGCCCTCAGATATACATTTACCTGTGTCTGTGCAGGAGTATTTAATTTATATTTATCTAAAAGCAGTCACAGGCACCAATCAATAGGCAAAAGCAGTTTCTCTCCAAAAGCAGTTCCTCTTATGGCCTCTTGAGGCTCTCTCCAAAAGCAGGTATCTCCATCTGTGCCTTTCACTCATACAGTTCTTGAATGCAGCTTGCTAATCATCAGTCTTAGATGATAACCAGTCTCCAAATAAAAAACCCCAATGTCAGTAGCTAAAATTCTAATAGAGTCCAGAACCAAGGGATGATGTTACAGTGGCTACACATTTTCCAAGGTGCAGAGATGTGAGAATAAAGTCTGAAGAGGCTAAAAGTTCAGCACCTCTTGTAGTCAGCGGAACGACTTCGTTTGTCTCCATGTTTTGGTTTAAGTTGTTCATCAGGGTCACTATGAAATACATTACATAGAAAAAAACACAGAGCAGCCAATCATTGCTAATGAGGCATCAAAAAGGATACTAGTATGGTCATGTGGTTCCCCTGACAACAGGAGTGTCCAATAGAAAACCTGGGTGGCACCAGGTCCAAAAACAAGACAGGTGCAGCTTGGGGGTGACACTTAAACAAACAGCTGCATCCATCTTTTATATACAGTCTCTGATTAATGCTGAGTCAAAGTGCAGCTAATTAGGTTCCAATCTTTCATGTAACTGCAGTTTCACAGTTTTTCACAGCAGGCCTCTTTGTCAGTCTTGATAAAAATAGAAGATTAATAGCTCTTCACACTGACTGGAAAGCTTCAGCATCTGCTGAAGAGATGAGATCATCTGTATGTGCGGAGATATAAGATTTGTTGGCACTATTCAGAATTCCTGTGCTTAAATAAACACGTTATTAAATGTATATATTTTTCATGTGCCAAGCTACTTGCACGCTACGTCATAGTTTGTTTATGTATTTATAATTTCTCACCTTCCAGACTCATATCTCAAATAAGGCCTCTATATTGTTTATTTTGAGGGTCAGGTTCTCTATCATGTTTCGTACTTTTTCATTTACTTAAATCTTTGGTTACGTTCTTCAGTATGGTTTTCTCAAGATTCTAAAATGCATTAGCAAATATACTGAAGACAAATTAATTACCAAGTCTAAATGTTTGTTTGTGAGCGTCTGCTTGGGTGTTGGAGTAGGCCCTGTGTCCTGCAGGCAGGAACAATGCCCATGGGGAAGGCAAAATGATTAAGCCTCAAACTCTGCAGGGAGACACCGGAGCTGAGCGTTGTTCCGACTGCCAGGAAACAGATAACGCCCCACATGAGTGTGTCACAGTGATTCTAACAGCATCCTTTTCTGCTGCTCCTGGATACAGCAGATTGTTCCTTTGTGGAATTTTAGCAAAAGTCATTTTGCTTGTTTACAAACTGAGACCCCCGCTGGCTGCCCCACAGCTGGTTCCTCCATCTAACAAAGGGACCGTTTAGTTAGAACAAAAGGAGTTTTAGTTTGCTTTTAGTTTGCTACTTTGCCTCTGAGTTTGCCTGTTTGGAGCAGTTTACATATCTGTGAACCATTTTACAGAAAATGGCTCTTCCCAGTATTTCTGCTCACCTTCCTGTTCAGCCAATTCAATTCAGTTTTATGTATATAGCCCCAAATCACAACAACAGTTAAGGTATATTAAGGTGAAGAAAACCCAAAACAACACCCTACGAGCAAGCACTTGGTGACAGTGGGAAGGAAAACCTCCCTTTTAACAGGAAGAAACCTCCAGCAGAAATCACGCGGTCCCGTCCCGGAAGCTTCACGGCTGTATGGATGATTCTCACACAGCCACCTTTTATCCCGGAGCCACGCTGAGTTGACAGATTTCCTCAGGTAGCTCATCGCACCTGTGTCTAAGGCACATCACCAAACTCAGAAGCTATTTCCTCTGCAACTGCCGGTGACTAAGAGCCTTTGCCTCTTCTAAAGTTCACTGTCTGTGTTCCGGTGCTCGTGGCGTGTTCTGTCTTCAGGACTTTGCTCCTGCTGTGCGACGCAGTGACGCACTGCAGCTCACCTCTCTCTGCATCTTCTCAGACTAGCTTCAATGTCACCGTAAAAACGTGCGGACCGCTGTTTTTATCCACTGATCACTGATCAATGTGTCATGGGCTTTCGCGGCAGCTGTTGCAGTGCATTGTGGGATTTGTAGTACAAGTGGTGGGAGCGATAACTATATGAAGCCTTCAGCTTTGCCTTTTCCACCCTTATTTGCAAATAAATTCTTAAAAATCGGACAATGTGATTTTCTGATTTTCTTTCTCATTTTGTCTCTAACAGTTGAGGTCTACCTATGCTGTCAGTTACAGGCCTCTCTCGTCTTTTTAAGTGGGGGAACTTGCAGGATTGGTGACAGACTAAATACTTTTCCCCCTCACTGTATATACAGTGATGGTGGTTTGATATCTGTTTATAGTGTCTTTGATGTACATGTGTGTATATGTATATGTGTCATTTTGTTATAGATTTTATGTATATAGTGTTCTTTTCTATTTTATTTTATTTTATTTGTTTCATTTTATTCTTTATATTCTTCTCTGTACTGAGCTGCTCTAATGCACAAATTTCCCCGCTGCGGGATCATTAAAGTTTATCTTATCTTAGAAACAGACACTCAAACACTCCTTCAGCTCAAATCCATATAGATTCAGCTCTACTGATTCTGATTGAGTTCGTACAGCTCTGCATTCCTCACAGCAGCCTTACTAAGGCCCGAAAGGCTGCCCAGGATAAACCAGGTATCCCCAAGTCCAATCAGGAGAAATCCTGGTCTCACTATATGCCACGTCCATAATTGACAGTAGAGCCAGGCACGTTATCTTTCATCGTCCATGGGAATCCATAACTTAGCCAGCCGGGTGTGACAGTCGGACCAGAGGAAAGAGGGTTCTCCTTCTCCCAATCTCTTCGTGATGAGAATTTGATCAGTAGAAGTTTTGAGAGACCAGCTGACCCAATCCACAATTTGATTTCCAGTTCGTGGATGTGTGAAGCAGCGAAAGCAGCAGCAGGGTAGATAACAAAAGGGAGGGAGCGAGAGAGGAAAGAAAGCGTCCGTCTCCACCAAGGGCAGGAAGTATGCATGTATACATACATCACTTGAAGTGAAGACGTGAGCATCTTCAACTCTGTCACCACCACCTTGCCCTTCTGTCTTTGCATCAGTGCCACCGTCTCCAAATCATGCACCACAGTAGGTGTCACTACCATCTATAAACCTTCACTTTCCCTTTTTCTGCTCTCCTCCTGTCACAGATCACCCCAACACTCGTCTTCACCCACTCCACCTCTCTGTTGCTTTGGATGGTTGACTCTAGGTATTTAAACTCATCTACCTGTTCACCTTCCTCCCACCTCCCACCTGCCTCCTCTTCTCTCCAGAGCATACTTCCACCTCTCCAGGCTTTCCTTCACCTGCTTCCTGCTCTCACTGCAGATATACAAGCTCACGATGATTTCCAACATTGGATTTCTTTTTAATTAAAGGTGTCGCTTTAGCCTTTTCACTGTTTTCTGCCATTTGTAAACTGACCCATCAATCAATGACCTGAATAAACAATGACATCAGATTATACATAATTTGGAGGCCTGCCAGCATGGATCCATATCAGGATACACACATTAGACAAAAATAGACATCAGCATTTAACATGTTTGAAGCTTTGGGCGCTTTCTTCCTCTATATTTTTGTCCTTTTAGATTCATTTTCCTGCAGGATATCCAGCAGGAATTAAAAATCCCTGCGATTCAGCTTATTTCAGTCACACACAGCAGAATTATACACACTGCAGCAGGATGCAGCTTTGTGTGTTCACACATCATTAGGAGGTTGTCTGCACAACTCTGCTGTGCTAATCCACCGCCCTAATGTGTGTCTGATAATGTGACGCCTCAGCTGAGTCGGTCTTTATAGAGTCAGTTTCAATTAGGCTCCGAGGCTTGTTGGATGAGTCCTTCAGCACCCAGTTCAGGGATCTTAATGAGATTAATTACACTTTTTTCATGCCAAAGATTTTTTTTTTGAAAAGAGCGTCGGGAGTGACGGGAATGGAAAGATTTGGGTTTTAGTTTCCTCTCCTGCAATGAAGAGTAGCTGTCACACTGTGTCATAAAAATAATACTGAACATTCAGATTAATACAGCAAGTCATTTTTATTTGAAGGTTTCAAGTTTAACCTAGCAAAATGATGCTGAATACAAGTGCAAATACAGACTTAAAAAGCTGAGGTCCCACAGAGAAAACTGGGGAAAAACACACACAAACACACTTACTGTATATCAGAATATCTGGAAAAAGATTAAAGGTTAAAGGTGGTACTTTAACTTAAGTCCTGTAACCAACTCTTCCCTTCAGAGTAAAGCGTGAATGAAACTGTCCGGGAGCTCAGTCAGAGAAAAAATGTTCCACCTCTGTGCAAGTCTTGCAACACATGTTAATATAAATGCAAACTAAAGCAAGTGAAAGAAGGTGAATGGGCTTTAAGGTGTCACTGTTACAGTGAGATTTCCATTTTAGATGGGAAGAAAAACGCATCCATCCTTTTCTCCGGCTTTTCTGGGGCAACACCAACAAACTGCCAAACCAGCTGAGAGACATAACTACTACACAATGTCCTGAATCTGCCCTGTGTCAGCCTCCTGGTTGGACATGCCTCAGATACCTCAGTTTGGAAGTGGAAGTCTCCTGGACTACTCTGAGTCTCTCCTGAACGACTAAGCTTCTCACCTACCTCTCAGGGCAAGCCCAGACACCCTTTGAAGAAGTTCATTTCTTTAGTGTCCATGATCTTATTACAGTTTGCATCCATAGGTTCATTAATTAGTTAGTTAAATGTACCAGTACTGGCAGCTGGGCTCTTTGTCTCAGCGGTAAAATGGTAACATACAAATGTTTGTCGTGGGACAGTTAAGTTCCTCCATATTAGAATTGAGAGGCCTGAAGTTAAAAAGGTGCGTGTCACCATTGTGACACCATTTGTTAGTAAAGCGCTGATATGAAACCTTGAGCGGTTTTGCCCCGGTTGCCATGTTGTTGATTTTAAACACGCCCTGAGCACACCCTTCCATTTTTATCTCTAAAAACAAATGCATATATTCAGTAAGCCTTGAAACTAATGAGTGAGCCCATAAAGCCATCAGAGAGGTTTTTACAAAGAGAGCCAAATGACCCCCTACGAGCAGCACTTGGCAACAGTGGGAAGGAAAAACTTCATTTTGACAGGAAGAAACATCGAGCAGAACCAGGCTCAGGGAGGGGCAGTCATCTGCTGTGAGCGGTGAGGGGAGGGAGACAGGGATTAATATTAGTGATTAAATGCAGAGTGGGGTATAAACAGAGTGATGAATTCTGAAACTCGAACCTCTGCAAATGATCATTTAACTGTTTGGAGACTTTTGGAGAGAAAAGGAAGGCTGGAGATTGGCCTATAATTAGCTAAGACAGCTGGGTCAAGTGAAGGCTTTTGATTATTACCACCTTAAAAGGATTTGGTACATAGCCAAATAATAAAGACAGATTGATCGTATTTACGATTGAAGCATTAATTAATGTAAGGACTTCTTTGAGCAGTCTAGTAGGAATGGGATCTGCAGTAATAAACACCTTGATGCTTTGGAGGAAGTAACTATTGGAGTTAACTTAGAAAGATCGACCGTAAAGAACGGGTCTGAACAAATACCAGCAGCGCTGTAGGCCGAACGTGAAGATACGTCTTTGAGATGGTTATGAATATTTTTTCTCTAATAGTTAAAATTGTATTTGCGAAGAAATCCATGATGTCATTACTATTTAAAGTTAAAGGAATGCTTGGCTCAAACAGCCTCTGGTAAAAGTGCACAAATTGTCCACAAACATTTTAATATGAAAGCCTCTCAGACTCTTGCAGAGTGAGCTGGGGCAGCAGAGCTTCAAAGCATCAAATAATGACATGCAAAAACAACCGTTACAAGAAAAACGTCTCAGGAAATAACCCTTCCGCTTTCACCAAAAAATAAAAAAAACAAAACTACTTTAGTCATTTCTCCTTCACAGCAGCGATTTTCGTCTGTTCTGCTGCGGCCTTTTTTTAAACCACCAGCAATCATGTGTTCTGTTCTGATGAGCTTCACAGATGCTCTTATCTGCAAACTGTAGTACACAACTGGTTTGTTATACAAATTCAAACTATTTTGGATTCTATCCAAGCTGCAGCTTGAGCTTTTCTGATGGTACCGATGAAAGCAGTGTGCCGTGGTCAACAGGAATCGGATTTTAGAATCTCTGGATCGATACCCAGCAGGAAAAATAAGCTTCATCAAGCCTGCAGGCAGTTGCTCTTCTATAATTCATGTCTCCAAAGAATACATATGCAGACAAACATTTTTAAATCATGTGGCGATGACTACCAGAGCCAGCTTCAGCCTTCGTGCTGTACATCATCTGCTTTGCGGCGCGCACACAGTCACCAGAATTGTTTCACTGCTCATACGTTATTTAACGCACATGTAAGCTCACACAGCTGTCTTATATAACTGTGTGGTGCAATACGTTTTCTGCAGAGCCCCATTTCTCTGGCCTGAAGCTCTTGTTTATGAGTGTGTGGCCAATCGTCAGCAAATCTGATTACCTGCCTGTTGTGATGCTGGCAGGGAGGCCGGCCTGTCACTCTGAAATGATTCATCACTGTAACGCTGATTTCTGATCAAAGTGTGGAACAAATTTCTGTAGAACAGCTGAGGCTCTCAGACTCCACTTCCACTTGAATTACAGCTGCAGGAGCACCTTTTAATAATTGTCTCTGGTGCACAGCTTCAGGGGCGGATCACCAACAAACAGAACGTCAACACATGGTAAGAGATTGGCGTTTTGTGTAGCTTAATGCCCTGAAAATAGCAACATGTCTGTCAAGACTTTCCCATGAGCCAGGAAATAGCAGTTTATAAGAGTTTCAGGTTTGGGAAGTTAAATGTCAGACTACTATAAATGACTTTTAAATGGAGAGCAAAAGACAGATGCAGCAGCTGAGATGTCCACAGCCACACTTATCTTGTTCTGTGCAAGTACTTATTCAGACATATTGTTAGCTGAATGCTAAGATGCTCATATTTAGCAGGTTCTTCCTGAGGTCACAGGTCAAGCAAAGGGCAGTTTTCCATTCTTTTTGCAAGCAGACAATCCGTTGGCCATAAAAAAAAAAGCAGTTTGTGAGTACGTCTCCATGGGTTTCTCTTCTCAGACCAACTTTCAAATGCAGTCTAAGGGGAAAGCTAACAGAAAGAAGAACCAAGGATTAACAAATACAGAATAAAACATCAAGGGACAGAAACAAAAACCATGAGCTCATGCAGAAGTTAACTCAACTCTTTCACGTCCAGCTACCTGTAGGGATCCATACTATGATTGCATTAACTATTTTCTCCCTGCACTGCTTCATACTTGTATGCCTGCGCGTATTATCTCCCACACAATGTAAAACCTAAAAACGTCTTCTGAAAATACTTTCAAATGACCTCCATGCAGATGTGGAAGCAATATTTCACTTATTCTATGTTCTCACACCCCCCCCTGATATGCTAACCTGGCACGAGCACTATTATTTAAGGTGCCATGTACTCATTCTATCTTTAAGGATCATATCAGGACATTCGGATACAAACTGCACGACAGTCTGGAACAAGATTTAAGGCACTAATCTTGTGAGAGTATATAAAGAAATATTATATATTGATATAAATGTAAAGTAGTCTGACAAATTTAATCAACGCTCTTTGGTGTCCTCTGACTTTTTGCCAGACACAGAGACTCTGAGTTCCTGGCAGAAGCTTGAATTTTAGTCCAACTATTTATTTGACAGCTAACCTTGAGAGAACAAGCCAAAGATCTTTAAATGAAATGACAAGCAATTATTTATCTTGACTCAGGCACATTAAAAACTCCATTGAGTGTGTCTGCTTAGCATTGGTAATAAAAGAGGTGTTTCCGTGATGGTGCGTGTATGAAGCATGGGAATATGATAAAGCTGAGATCTCTAACCAACACAAGTTGGGCCATTTTGGCGTTTTCTGCTATAACATTTGCTGCACTGAGGTTGAATAAAATGCACTTGATTTAAAATGAAATCTCTCTTACTTTGATTTATATAATATGCGTGCATGTCACAGCTACACTATCTTCTTTTACTCAGTGCAGCAGTGATGCATTCAGGGAAGCATGCATAAAAGTTTCCACTGCAGAAAAAGAACTGATGAGCTCCAGATTCACTGGACTATGAATAACCTTAAGGCGCTGTGCCAATGCTGGCCTCTGTTTAATCCCCACCAGAGGGTGCCTGTCCTCCAGTTCAACCCCATCATCAGACCTAATGTGGGTCCTTGTTCCAATACATCTGGAGAGATGTCTGCAGCAGGAGCAGCCAAGGCTGTAATGGCTCTGCTGCGGGGGGCAAGTGCAAGGCCACTGGTGACTGCATCCTTACTGTATATGAGACAGAGAGGGGGGTCTGTACTAGGAAACCTTGAAGCTGGTGAGTACAACAGGACATGCTGAATGTAGGAAGTGCTAAATAGGACCTTGTGCCTGGTCTGCAGTCAGTTACTGGTATAGATTTCCAATATGCCAGTGTTTTTCTTCCCCCCCCCCCCCCCCCACATGTGTGTATTTTGTACGCGTGGGGACAACAA
>VUQK01001689.1:1931-13200 GCA_015106715.1 Bujurquina vittata
CCTTTCCTTCTGTTGATTTTTTTTTTTTTTTTTTATAAAGCAAATAATTTCACTGCAAGTATATTCAGGCTTATAGGACATGGTCTTTGCTGAGCATTGTGATTATCATTGTACACTGTTGCAAAATATATTTTTTTTATTTATATATCTTTTTTTCTGTACAGCCTAGACATCAAGACTGCCCTCTGACATTAACCTATATATCTATCTTCCCCTTCCCTTGTTTTTTTTCCATCTGGCAGGTGTAGTACTGACAGAAATCTCAGAGGTCCACAGGAAGGTTCATCTTGAACTGGAGGAAAATGTGAGTCTTGAATATCCGTTTGCGGTTGCATATTTTTTGTGTTGTCTGATTATTCTCTAATTGCGTTGCCTCTTCCATAAGTATGTTTGTCTCCCTCACTGAACCTGTTGCTTAGACCAAGCAGCAATTCACTAACCAGCATTTAGTGGTAGACACAGTCAGCAAGCACTTTTCTCTGTCCGTCTGCTATAGTTGATAGACACCACCTCACCTGCCTGCCCACCTTCAACAACTTAACATCATGGGCAATAAAAATATAAAGTGTTTGATACAGAAGGGAAACAATTGTTTTGAATAGTAAGAACACCTGTGGCTTTATCTCCTTGCTGAGAACAAGCAGGTCCTAACATGTTATGGGAGAGTACCAGCTGGAGCTGTTACAGTGTGGTTAATTAAGTACAAGCGTTGTGTAAGCTCATAGCACACTAATGCCACAAAAGGGCTGCAAATGAAGACTACTTTATGACTTTTTTCTTGTAGTATTTTTGTAATACCTAAACTGTAAAGTTGTAAATTTTCAGTTGGGTAGAAAAGATGCCTTCACTCTGGAGAAGCTGGAAATTTAAAATGTTTAGTATTTTCATAAAAAAGAGCAGAATTTGTTTTACTCTGTCTTCTGTTTTTTGTTGATCTTGTAATTGATGTATTGTTTCTCAACAACATCATTATACTTTGATGGTGAAATTTAGATTAAGAGCTTTAAAAATGTCACAGCAGATCAACCATAAGATAATTTTTTTATTAAGCTTTGCACAGGTTTGGTGCTTGGGCAAATAAATAATGCTAGTGTTTGAAAAAAAACAGTAAAGATGAACTTGGTGCAGAAAAGTTGGGAGGCACTCCTCTGAGACATTGTTGCTAACAGCATCAGTGGGTGGGTTCAGTTGTTAATGGACTGGAGTTCATGAGTCACTGCATTAATTCAGGTCAGAGAGTCAGTCACTGAAAGCTGAGAAGCTTTTGGTGACGCTATGTATTATGTATACTACAAAGTCTCTGGTTGTCTATATGTTTTCAGTGATGAGGTCTTCTGCATCATTGATCTGCTGCGTGTGGATGCAGACGCTGCATCACAACAAGGCTGCGATTAGGGGAGTGCTTTGACTCCCTCACACTAATAAGAGAAAGAGCTGGAGAGAAGACTGTAGGCATTCCCACGCTTTGTATCTGACTCATTCATAAGCGCAACCTTGGACTTGGCTCTCACCCCCGCACCAATGCACTTTAAATGCTCGGCCTCCATTTTTCTCTTCGAGACTTATAGCATTTTTCCTTTTGTTTGTTGCTGACAGTAAAGCTGACAAACTGCAGCCCTCCATCCTCCCATCAAGTTTATAATAACCAGTGTGTCTTCCTATCCTCTTCCCTCTTGTCCATCCTCCGCCTCGTCACCTGAAGTTTAAGAGGTTCCACAGAGAAATAATAGCTGAGCTGGAGCGAAAGACTGACATGGATGTCAAATACATGACAGTGAGTAGTGTGTGTGTGTTTGTGTGAGGGAGTGCAAATAAGTTTTATTGGCTTTCTGTTACATTTTTCATTTATGTTGAGTGACATTACGTGAAAGAGAAGTAAAAAGAAAATGGAGAGTAAAAGCATGTCAATTGGTTTTTTTTTTTGATTGAGCATCAGCAGGTAAAGAGGATGTAAATAATGGTTTGTAAATTGTGACAAAAATATGAAAAACAATCCTTTTTTATGCACTCACGTGAACCATAATCTCATCCTGTGCAGCACTTCATGACTATTTTCTGTGACTGTATTCAGTATGTCCTTTTGAGAATTATCAGCAGCGTAACGCACAGAACAAAGTGTGTTTCTGCCAGACTGCAAGTAAGTGTTTAAAAAAAAAACACTGTTTTATACTTGCAGTCTATAAATGGATTTACATGACTGTGTCGATGTAGCTGATGGGTAGATGGGACCAACACATCATCACAGGTGTTTTAGTAAAATGGATTACATTGCAAATAGGCTCGCATAGTTTACTTCATAGTGTGAAATATAAGTTTGTGCTGGAAGCTTTTTTTTTGTATCCAGCATATATTTTGGTAGTTTTCACCACCTTATTTAAAATTCAAATGATGCAGGCAATTATTCTTAAAGTTAACATTTCCTCCTTATTTCTGCTACCCGCCATGATTCTGACAAATCTCATCAAGTTGGTGTTGCAGCATTCACATGAATCATTCTTCTGATACAGGCCACATTTAAAAGATACCAGATGGAGCACAAGATGAAGCAAGATTCTCTGGAGAAGTCCCAGGCAGACCTGAAGAAGCTGAGGAGAAAGAGCCAAGGCAAGAATGCAAACAAGTACGAGAACAAGGAAAGCGAGGTGAGATGAACATAAAAACTCCTACAGGCGTGACGCATCATGCACACATGCTCTTTGTTTGACACATGCGGGTGTGTTCATAAGCTCGGCGACAAAATGGCATTCATTCATAAACCTTGACACCTGAAACATTCAGCCAGTGTAACAGTAGTTGGTAACTGTGTGTGGCTGGTGTGTGCAGTCATGCAGGAGCTCCTTGTTGTGTGTTGGCTTCTTTTATCTTCTCCAAGAATACACCCGCATAAGGTCCTCTCCCACCATCTTGTTCTACCCGCACGGCCACTTACACAAGTTGCCAAATTTGCACAGACAAGAACGCAAACAAGCACCTAGTTTTCAGTTTTTAGAAATTTATGCACAGGCGTAGATTTAACTGCCATTTGATGATGAGGTGGTAAAGTTAATTGTGACACTCATAGAGAAAGGGAGGTATTAAGATTTATTGTCCATCCAATACAATATATAATAGAATTTCCACATTTTGTTATGTTGGATTTATTGTACTTTTTATGGTTCCCTCTCTCTCTATTTAAAATTTCACAAGGTCCAAAGGCATTATCAAACCTAGTTACCCCACCCCCTGGAGGTGGGTGGGAGCGGGGTGTTGTTTTTGGTATGTTTGTCAGGTACCAGAAATACTGAAAAATCCCTCTCTCCCGCAAAACCAGATTCATCTAATATTCAGTACACAGTTGTGGAGGGCCAAGAACTATTGCCAAAGGAAATGCCATCCGGATCCAATCCACAATTCTGGATTTGCAGGCTTCTTGAATTTAAATATGGGTAACTCCATTTTATGAATACTTTTGGCCATATCTCAGCTGAAAAAAGACACACAATCCTCATTTGTTGCAGTAAGAAGCATATCACTATTGTTTGATCAAGATATGATCCAGATACACAAATATATGACACAACTTTTGACTATGAATCTGATCCCTCAAGTCCCCTATTACCACTCACCCTACAAATGGTATTTTCTCAGTATAAGAGATAAAGCTTTCACAAAATATTAAAGTTACCATAAAATGAAAGTTATTTTAGTTCTTTTTAAACCTTAGAAGAACGCATGGACAATAGGACATTTTTAGATTAAATTAGATTAAACTTTATTAATCCCTTTGAGAGGGTTCCGTCAGGGAAGTCACAGATCAGGGACTCAGTGTTTGGAGAGTGACATGTTTTGGTTTGTTAGTTTGTTTTTTATTTTTGTGACATATTTGTGAAATCGACAACGATCAAATCAGCTAAAACGTCTGCCAGGGGCGGGGCTTGTTGTGCCTGACACCACCTGTTCCTTTATTGTCTTTTTAAATTATGGCCATTGCTCTGTTGGTAGTGTGTGTCATCCATAGTCTGTTATGAACGTTTCTCAGATTGTGTCACAGTTACCACAGGTTGGTTACGTCACTGATCCGATTAATCACTGTGGAATACGAAGTCATTATAACAGGTTAAAGTTGTTATTACATGGTGCAACCACACCCTGGCAGTGACGCAATGAAGTGGAAAGTGCAAATGAGTTAAACCTCAGGAGTTACCTCAACCTGTGAGCATGGCAGCTTAAAGTCTTGCATAACCTGCCTACCATTGATTCTGTCAGGCAGCCTATTCGCCTAGGTCTGCATATTTATGTGCACCTGTGTTTTTGTGCATATTTAAGCGTTTTTGTGTTTTGTCAACAAGGTCTACCCAAGGCTGGTAGAAGGATCGGCTCAACTGTGTAGTTAAAGCAAGACAGAGAGACCCGAAAAGGAGTTTCACACTCAAATTGAGGAGTGCACTACCATAAATACTTGATTTTATTTTCAGCTTTAGCTTCTGCCTCTGCCTACACTTGATTTGTCATTGCCCAGAATTATTTACTTCATTATAAAAGAGAGAAGCAAAAACAAGTTTTATATTATTTTTACAAGATATGAGCTTGAATTTTTAGTGAAAGCATGCAGAGCACTAGAATAGAAGTGATTAATTGATTCCCTGTTTTAGTAAATCCTCAAACATTAATGCTAAAAATTATACACAAGACTTGCATTTGATGTTCCTCTGTGTCAGATATCGTAAACTGAATAACCTTGGGGCTGGGATTTTTAGTCAAAACACATTTGATAAAGTCACGGAGCTCCTTGAAGTTGCGAAGGACGTTCATTTACATTTCTATTACATTTTAAGCGAGTTAGTTACGGCCCTGCATTTTTGCTTTTACCATGAAGTGTCAGAGCAGGTTAAATTATCTAAGAAATTACAGCTTGCTGTAGAACCAAGCTTCTAATGAACACAGTTGTAAAAATATGATGACTCTTGCCCTGTAGCGTTATAGAAATTTCAGACGTGCTTCCTTTTCTCTCCAATATTCTTGTCACTTCATTCTTTTGTTTTCTCATTACTTTGTCTCTTGCTCTCTCTCTCACATGGTACCGTCCTCTAGTTCCTCTTTCCTTTTCACCTTTCTCCTCCCTCATCTTCCCACTAGGCCACAAGTCTTGCGCTTACTTATCTGATTTTAAAGCCGGGTATGAGGATTTAGAGACCCAACAGACACCAAGATGGGCTGCTAAGCAGACGATGTGTCAGGACTTGGAGACAGGAGCTTACAGCAGTAGATGATTCACCAGGCACCAAAGACTCTTCAAAGCCAGGGAAGAATCTGACAGAAGACTGAGATAGAATTAAAAATAAATAAATAAACCGGGAGTGCTGTCACAGCTGTCAAACAACTAATTAAAAGACTCTCCTCAAAAAGTTAGTGCACAGGTTACTCTCTGTACACAAGGTTAGATTGTGATTTGTATCGAAGCCTCTTAGACCTCAAAGAGCAGAAAGTCAGATTTATCTGTTGAAGTGTGTATTTTTTTTTTTTCTTATCTGCCGTCCTCCACTCTTACCTCCCTCACCTTACCTGTAATTCTCAGAACAAACATAGGTTGTCCATAGCAACAAGGGTGACTGTGGTGTTGACAGATGTAAAGTGATTAAGAGGGTGTGTGTATGTATGTGTGTCGAAACAGCATTTCACACTCCCCCTGTTTGTTTTCCCTTGTCCACTTGTTCATAGAAATTGTGCCACCCACTTCCGCAGTTATGGAACAATGTTCATTCTTTGTCTTTCTCTCTTCCTCTGTGCATCCCTTTATTCCATTCAGGTCAGGTTTGTTAAAGTTTTAAGGGCAGTAGTGAAGTTATTAATACTCCAATTCATGTAACAGAATTTAGTGTTTCTGCTTTTTGTGGCGGTAATCAGCTTGTTGACAACACAATGTTATGGGTCAAGCAGCTTGTGCAGCACCCTCCATTTCCTCACTTGTCCAATACCAATGCGGTTGGGAAAAAATGCAATGTAGAGAACATTGTTATTTCTTCATTCTTATAGTTCGGAAGAAAATGAAGCTCACACAACATCTTTGTCTCACTCCACATACCTGTGAAAATATTATTCTCTGTTTTTACTGCAGTTTAGTTGTTTGTATAATAATCTCTGTATACTGGTGGTTTTTGTCAGTTAATGCATTTGTATTTGTGTGATCTGCCTTGTAACCATTTCTTTGATCAAAACCAACACTGGTAGTTCCAGATATTAAAACTTGAAAGCTCGTACAGCTGCAGTAAAATATAGGCAAAGAGAAATGACGAGTGAACGACTGATCTGTAACACAAATAAGCAGAGTTATTTTTGTTTAGGTGTGTATATTTGCTTTAGAAATTTGCATGATTATTGAAATATAGCCTCAAAGGTATGCCTGTTATCAGGCTGTCTGGTGTCATTGGATGAAATCAACAGATCTAAATGGATAAAGTTGTACAGTACACAAAGCGTTAAACAGGCAAGTTTTATTTTGCCAGGCAGGCTGACGACTCTGTTTAGACACCCTGGTTGAGACTTAGTTTTGTTACTAAATGCACACAGGTGTGCACAGATCATGTTGGGGGTTTTTGTTTTGCCTTTTAACAGTTTTTAAACTAGCTAAATCTAGTAAGCAATATTTTTAGTTATAAGTTAATAGTATTCTGCATTTAAACATACTAATACGGTGCTACCAAATAGCGACCACTTTTCCATGTACAGAGTGTTTTTAGGGATAGGTGGGATGAGAAATGCACTTTACCTAGAACAGATTTGTGGTAAATAAAACCCTCACCTATTTAAGGATTTATCAAACAAGGACAGAGAAGTAAATGTTAAATAGAGAGGGTGTGTGCAATGCATTAACAGCCGTTAGAGGTGTGACACTTCCAGTCAGTTGGATAAGAAATGGCTCTAAGCTTTTTCCCAAAATAAAAAATCAAGGTGCACAAAGATGATGTTAAAAAGAATCTGTTTCAGTCAAATTGCTGTTTGAATTTCAGTGATATTTGCATTTACTAGAATAGTGAAAGTGAAACTGAATGCTCAGTTCAGGTGTATGTATTCCACATACACATGGACATGTTAAATCATTGCAGCTTTCTGGCCTTTTTATAATCCCAGGCTGTCAGTGTAGATAAGACAGCCCTCCCTACTGTTCTGCCCTTTCAGTGAACATCAAATACAGCACAGTTTGTCAATAAAATAAGCTGTAAGCTAATAATAATTGTTCCTCTGCACAACAGAGATTAGAATATTGACAAAGGAACCCTTCACTTTTTATACATTTTGCCTTTGTTGGGTTTTTTCTTGTGACTCAACAATGAAAGGGTCTAGATGGCTGTAAACCATCTGCAAGGCAAGATAAGACTGATCTATTCAAGGTGGTTGTTTGGAAGGCACAGCACAACTCGGACCTGTTGAATCTGATCTGTTCAAAGCTTATATTGTCTGGGGATAGATGTGCATTTGTATGCAAAACAATTAGGATGTTGTCCATGGTTTTTAATGTACATGTGCATGCATGTTTGCAGTGTTTGGAAACGTTGACAAGCCGACAGATGGAAATGCAGTTGTTCATCGCTGACGGCTGTAAGGAGGCTCTGCTGGAGGAGAAGAGACGCTTCTGCTTCCTTGTGGACAAACACTGCATGTTATCCTATCAGTTTTCTTCCTTCCATGATAAGGTAGGGTAACTTTCTCATTGTATTAGAATCAATCAAACTGTACTTGTATTATAAGGTTCAGTCAGAAGAATTTATTCCAAAACCGACAAACTCTAGAGCCACAATGTATCATGTTACCATAGTGATAGAAATGTTTCACTTCTTCTACTTATTACTCATGTTTTCTTTTAATATCTTTTCCTATTTTCATGACTGCTGGATAGGCCAGAGACATACTGTCGGAAAAGCTGAGCAGCTGGCAGGACCAGTGCAAAGATGCCACCAGCATGCCCGAGAGTGTTTTGTCAATGATTGAAGGACTGCGCCATCCGGTTTCCATCACCCCACTGCCCTCTCCATCCCCGTCACGACACAGTGTGGTATGATTGAAGGGGCAAAGTGGCTAAGACGTGTCCCTGTGCTAGATATGTTGCTGTCTTTCACACTGTATTACATTTTATCTTATGTACATGTGGAGAAAAAGTAACGGCATCAAAACTTTAAGACCAAGAAGAAATGAAAAACAAAAAATTGCAAAACTTTGGCCTTTATGGATAAGCGACAGTTTATCCATAAAGCTCCAGCAGAAAGTGATTCTCAGCTATTACTCTTTTTACTTCCATCAAATCAAAAATTTAAATCAGGGGGCAAATTAAAGCCTCAAAACAACCAGGGACACTGATTTTATTGAGCTTTTTCTAACATTCTTACCTTCAACTCATTAGGCAGCCTCTGCAATAAATCTGCCATGCTTGGTGACTGGGCCATTAGAGTGTAGGATGTTTTGATGTGAAGGTTACCTAATGTACAAAGATGGCTATACTGTAATACAATATAATATAATAATGATGATATAGATATTTCTGTTTCTTCAACTATGCTCAAACTATAAGGGGCACTCATGCTGTTTTGCAGTTTTAAACAAGATTATCTAAAATTTATGAACACTTGGCAGTTTTGTGTAATCTTGCAAAAAAGAAAACAGAGCTTTAAGCTTGACTTTTATCTTGGTGGAGGAGTTCTCTACATCTTCCTAAGTACTGTATGGCTTTTGGGGGTTTCTGTAGCTGTTATTGAGACTGCTGCTGTTACCACTATTATATTTTAAATACCATACTAGTTTCATATCTGCAGCTGCCATATTGCTAACCTTCTCATTCATTGTATTGTGGCAGAACATGTCTAATCACCCAGCTCCACCTCAGAAACCTCCGACCAGTCCTCTGGCTAATATGTTCAACCAGGCCAACAACACTCCAAGTGTAACCACTTCTTCAAACCACAGCACAGGTATTGAGGCATTTAATATGACAATTGTTTTCATTTAGCACTTTCCTCTGTGCTGCTTTGGCCTCTAGATTGTGCTTTTTCAAACAGATGGTTCTTGCAGGTATAATGCAAGAACCATCTGTTTGTTCCTGAAAAGTGTCTCCTTTATCCTGCCTGGAACAATGACATTTGTTTCTCTCCGTGACAAAATTCTCCATGATGACTTGCATGAAATAAATGTGAATGTCTCGGTCGGTTGCCCCAGCACTGAATTATCTCAGCAACCACTGCATAATTCAACATGACTTTTTGTGCATGTTTCCCAGAGAAACAATCCTGCAGACTTTGCCAGCCCTTTTATTTCTCCTAAATTACGACCATGAAGTTGACATTTGTTGTTCAGAGTAAAATATGTTAACGGCTATCCGGGCAATACAATCTGCTAGAGGCATTCGATGTCAGTTACTTTTTCAGGTCAAGCTTTAGGTTTATCTTGTACATTAGTTTATGGCTAAATCTTGCAGCTTTAATAATATTGTCATTAGTTTCAGCTGCACTTTTTGTTGAGTGTTATATAGCAGCAAATGTCAGTAACCATAGCAGCTACTGTGACCATGTTAGCATGGCTTTAGTTTCTTAGTCTTCTCTGGCGTTAACATTGTAATCTCTTTGTCATTCTTAACTTCCTCTCTTCCCAGACCACGGGAACGGTGAGGATAGCAATCTCGCCAGGTCCGTGTCTGTTGCCACAGGGCTCAACAATATGGTGAAGAGACCACGTGTGCGCACAATCTTTCCCCATACTGCGGGCAACAATAGCACACTGCTCAGCTTTGATGAGGGAGATGTCATTATCCTGCTCATTCCTGACGAGAGAGATGGGTGGATGTATGGCGAAATGGAGAAGAGTGGAAAGTGAGTCTAACTACATGTGATGAATTTGTACAGAACAGAGAGTGATATGAAAAACTATTCACAGATATGGAGAAAGACTTGTGCACACACTGTACTGTACCTAGGGACATTATTTGATGTGATACAATCACTGTCAATATACAAGTCAGCTGGCTTTAAATTTCTTTAAAGTGTAACAAGAACTCGTTCCTTTACTGTCGTCAACACCTGTTTCCTCCTGGTTTGTCAAAAATTCATGCCATGTCCCTGTGTCCACCTAAGAGTCAGGCGATTAATAGGAGGTGGAATTCACTGTCTTAACTGGCAGGATGGTCCCTCACCTGATTTGTTAGGCTGACCATGTATGAGCACACGCAGCTCCAGGCTTGTCAAGTGCTGCCTGGGCTGGAACAGTCACTGATAAGGAAATCAAAGTAAAATATGGCCTGAGGGTGGGATGTACGATAGTAGGCTGGACTGAGGTAGAGGGAGAAGTTCACAGTACCACCTGCTCCCCCACACAGATAGTCTCCAACCAAGCCCACTCTACCCACTCTCCCCAGGTCTCTTATGTCTGACTTTTTAGACAAGGATTTGATCTGATGCCCTTGGAAGTGTGCTTTTGAATTTTAATCATTCATCAGGTTTGATCTTTATTGCTATCACGGGAAATTACATGGCAAATATACCCAAAAAGATTGATCAAGGGCATAAAAGAATCATTTCTGAGCTGCTTTCAAAAGTGAAGCTGCCACAAAGTAAAACTTTGGTCTTGATGCCTGCAGGTGGGGCAAGCTGAAGCGCCTAAAGGCTTAAAAAGTGTATATCATCATGTTTATCAGAGCACAGCATCAGACAAGATGAGCTTCATGTACCACAGGAGATTTTGGCTTTGATGCTTTTTGGGTCTCTCACTAGGTTTCTGCCTTTGTCTCATATCAGCTTTGATACTGTATTCCAGCAGCTCACCAGGACTGTTTGAGATACAGACTCTATTGATGGACTGAGAAACTGAATTCCAGCAGGACAGAGAGAAATTTAATTCCAGTGTGTGAAAAATGCACTAGTAATAGAGCAGCATTTGTCAAATAATGACATCTAGCTTCTGTATATGCATTTTATTGCCATGATTCCTAAATAAATTGAGTCCACTGTCTTATTATCCAGTCACAGTCATTAGAGTTGTGCTTTCCTTTCCAGGAACGGCCAGTAGGGGAAAGTGTACACTCCTGGCAATCAGTACTTGTAAGCTGTCCTTGAGCAGTGTTTTTGTTAAAGCCAAGCTAATCTCAGTTGCCAGCAGTAACAGCTGTGCTTCAAACAAGCACAAGTTTTCAGTGGAAACCGTTCCTTAAATAAACAAAAACAGTTGTTCAGTGTAACAGGGTGAGGTGTGTTTCCAGTAGGACTCGAATCTTTTTTTTTTTTTTTTTTTTTTTTTGGGGGTGGCCCTGAGA
>VUQK01001689.1:36509-47184 GCA_015106715.1 Bujurquina vittata
GATCTACTGACTTTACCTTTACCCTGCAGGTGTGGTTCAGAGAGGGTATCCACCCTCGTGTTCCAGAAGGCACCAGTTGGGAAGAAGTTGAAGTGCCCAAGGAGGTGGCTCAGATATCATCTGGCCCTGGAGACCTGCTGTGGGCTTTACTTTGGGATGGGAACCTATTGGTGCGAACTGGCCTGAGCCTGGACAGTCCTACTGGTGAGCTTTCATTTACTCCCCAAGCAATTCTCCATTATGGCTCACTCTGGTCCTTTTTCTTCAACAGTCTTTCTTACAGGATCACTCCAACTTCAGACTTTAATCATGTAACACTCTTAGCTAGGAATCATTATGTAACTGCTCTGAAATTAAAAAGTGGGTCTTAAAATATTTAGTGTTGTCGTATGCCAGCTGTCAAGTCTGTCTCAGATGTGAAGGTTCAAAGGCATAAAAACATATTAAAAACAAGAAAAAAGGAAAAAATATTTAGGAAAGTCACTAACATATTAACTCAGACAATTGTACAAAAAAGCAAACAATGAGAAGTACTTAAAAATATATAGAACAATATAAAATATACATAAAATAGTTTTGTGTGTAGGATAATAGAGCTTCATTCCCCTATAAACAGCAGCAGCACATCTGGTTTGGCCTTGTTTAATTGCCTTTCAAACTTAACAGAAACCCTCTCAATAATAATGATAATATTAGTAATAATAATGATAATAATAATGACGTCATAACGAGGAGGTTTCACCTTCGTGCTGCGTTCGTAAAGTATTTTCTTTTTTCTTCTGCCAGGCACTTCGTGGATCGAGGTGGAATCACCGGGAAAGGAAATTGAACCGCTTCACGTGGCTGTAGGAGCCAGTGTGGTCTGGGTGGTCACTAAAGACTACAAGGTGGATCAAGACTCCTGTGCTCTTAAATTCAGTAATCACTTTGCCTCGTTATTAGTCAGTTACAGTTAAGTGAAGGCATTATAGTCTACTTATAGTCACTTTGATTCTCTGAGACATGAAACAGAGCCTTGCTCTCCCCACAGCATTATTGAATATTATCTTTGGGCTGGTTTTCACTTCCCTTGCTTTAGGCTTTGTAGTACTACCTTTATTAATAAAGTACACATCAAAAACCAAGGGCATGAACCTTTTATCAGGATCAGGACTTTTCTGATACGATGTCTAGACAAAAGTATTGGGCCAAACCCACTAATCTTTAAATTCAGGTGTTTTCACTCCCTTTGGCTGAGGTGTATACAATCAAGAACCTAGCCTTGCAGTCAGCCTTTACAAAGAGTTGTGAAAGAATTGCTCCCTGAAGAGCTGACTGAATTTAAGTGCGTGGTGCTATAATAGGATGTCATTGTTGACACCAGTCCGTTTGTGGACTCTCTTCACTCCTAGATGTCCCATGTCAGCTGTAAGTGGTGTTGTTGCAGAGTGGAAGCATTTAGGAACCACAGCAGCTCAGCCACAAAGTGGCAGACCATGTAAAGTTACAGAGAGGGGGCTGAGTACTTAGGTGAATAGTGCATAAAAGTCAGTAAAGCGTTGCTGACTCAATAAGTGCAGCACTCCAAACCTCCTCTGGGATAAACATCAGCACAAAACTTGTGCACCGGGAGTTTTGTGGCGTGGGTTTTCATGACTGAGCAGCTCCTGAAGGTGGCCCAGTGCGTTTTTCTATATAGTGTGTGTGTGTGTGGGTCTGTAAAGGGTGTACTGTTCTATTGTTTTCTACCAATGTTGTAAAGTAGTGTAACACAGTAAAGCGATGTTTTGCTTAAAAAAAAAATAACTGTACTACATCATTATTTTGAGTAATGACCCCAACACTGGTTCATATATCCAGGTGTGGTTCAGGCGTGGCGTGAATTCCCACAACCCCTGTGGCTCTGGCTGGATCAGCATCGGAGGGGAGATGATGATGGTGGATGTAGGACTCAACGACCAGGTTAGGAGAGCTTTCTCAAACATTTCATCAATACGTCATCAGTTCATCAATTCAAATAAACCACTGGATGAGTCAGCTTTATAGTGTAATAACAAAATATTCCTTAAATGCTTATAATGTTGATTCAGTAGGTTAGCTGTACCCACTGAAGTGGGCTCGTAGGTGAACTTAAGAATATAATTTTACTTTAACGTTGCTGCTGGTTGCTTCTTTTAAACTCTGCTGCTGGCTTCTGCTCTGCAAAGCTTCTGTACTTCTAGCTGAGTCCCCCTCTGTCTGCTTGACTTTACTGTCACTTTGGCTCTGGTTTCAGGACGAACCAGATCAGGTCTGAGGGTGAGGTCGAAATTCTTTGCTCCTGTGCCTCACTCCTGAAGACTTTGCTAGCGCTGCAAACCCATATATCGCACCTCCTCCCTTTTGGTCTCACCCATGTTCCCTTTCCCCACAGCCCTCCTTCTCTATCCTGTAGTCCTGCACTGTAACACGAGTACAGCCAGACGTTCCAGCCAATGTCCCAGCGGGCCCAGCCTTATATATCCCCAGACTATATTCCTACTCACCTCACATAGGGGAGACTCCCTAATTAGAAGCTGGCCAAGCCATCGTCATCATATCCCATATTTCATATTTAAGGGTTGTTATTATGGGTATGACTTGTGTGAGGTGGCAGGATCCAGTGTTACAGTATATGGCCTTATAAAGTAGCACTTGCCTGTGTCCGGCTAATGCTTCTGATGTGTCTTGGAGGGGTTAATAAAAATGTTATATTATTTAGTATGAATTCGAAGTACGTAAATAAGTAAATATTACATGAACAGCAATGCCTGACTTTTTTTTATGTCTCAGAGTATTTTTTTCCCCGTCTATTTTTCTGTTAGGTGTGGGCGGTTGGTGAGGACCGCGGCCTGTATTTTAGAATAGGTGTCACCCCATCTGCACCAAGTGGAAGTGGCTGGATCCCTGTGTCTGCCCAGTGGGGCAATAGTAAAGACGTTATTCCACCCAGGTCTGCATAAATAAATGAACCGCATCTTTTAACTGGCACGTACAGTGCACATTCAAGCTTAATATTTGACTGTGTGTGTGTGCATTGTTTAACAGGGATGACTGTGAGTTCAATGGGCAGTTGACCGAGGCTTCACAGGGCTCCGTTCTGAGCTGCACTGATTCAGACTCAGAGTTGGGGCCTACTGACCCACAAAACAGCACTTCTAACACCCCCCTCTTGGAGGCAGAAGCTCCCTCTGTTGTCCCCTTAGGGGGATCTGACTCACCTACAGCTCCACAGGAAAAAGAAGCTGCTCCTTTAGATCCCAAAACGAATCCCCTCAAACCGTTTATTCCGGCCAGTGACAGCTTCATCAACAGCTTGGTCTCCGACCGTGACAAAACTTCCACGCTGCAACCGGCCATCACAGAGATACCGCAGGAAGAGCGCGAGGAGCCACCCGTAGCCACAGTATTCCAAACCCCTGATGCTGGAGGACGTGATGTCCCCTGGATGAATGTGGATCTGGAGGGGGCAGAGGCGGCTCGGAGTGCACGAGCATCAGGGACCTTGGTGGGCGACGGCAGTGCAGCTGCCACTTATGCGCTGGGGACTCTGGAGAGCTCTCAGGGAGTCGGGAAAGAGGAAGGACCAGTGTGGACTTGGATTTCTGGTGGAGCCTGTGATGTGGATGCAAGTTCACAGATCAGCTGGCTTAGTCCTACAGGTATATGGACGACCAGTATGTGAGGATTTGGACACTGATTAGTTTTTAAAATAAATATATACAACACTCGTTATCTCTATGAATGGTTGTGTGAACTGTATGTCTGTCTGTCAGGTCCTCTCACCACCTCTCTGTCACTGACTCCAGTCCAGTCAGCCGCCTGGAGCAAGCAGCCACAGCAGCAGGAACACCGAGAGGAGATCAGCAAAAAACCGCTGGAGAGAAGCAACGTAAGACAACTTGCATATGACATTTCTCTCAACGTGCTCTTCCAAGCTTTGGATTCATTATATCTCCTCTCCTGGCACACCTTCCTCTCTCCATGTCCGTGTCTGCGCCTCTTTCTCTCTCATCAGTCGGTGTGGGTGCGTAAGGGTACATTGCGCTGGTGGAGAGATTGGAAACCTCAGCGCTGGACCGATGTGGGCGTTGCTCTGGAGCAGTCCACCAAGTCAGATGGCAGAAAGGACAGCATTTTCTTTGTTTATTACACACAGTATGATGAGAAAAAGGTTGGTTGTTTTAAGCTGTGACCTGCTGATTCTCACAGAAAGTGATGAAAGCACAGCATACATGCGTCTTGGTCACTCTCTTCTTTCTCTTTGTCTCAGTACCTTCAAGTGTTTATAAATGAAGTGACGGCGCTGGTTCCAGTGCTCAGGGACTGCCACTATGCCTTTGCTGTGTACACAGCCGAAAGGACCAAACAGAGGTGGCCTCTGGTCCTGGCAGCGCAAAGTGAAAAGGATATGAATGACTGGGTAACAGTTTCATGCAGTATTAAGTAGAGTTTGACAGTTTTTCCATCCATTATTTTTCAGTGAAGCTGATCACATTCTCCATTCTTTCTGGGTCTGCCTTGTGTCTTCAGTTGTGCCTGTTGTCTGACTGTTGCTGTGAATGTCGAGGGATCACAGGTCCTCCGTCCAGACAGGCCCTGTGGTCCACCACGTCAAAGGGAGATGTCATGGTCCATGAGCCGTCCTTCTCCCTGGAGGCCCCTGCACACGCTATGGCCTGTGACCTCATGTGAGACTGATACCAAGCAATGGATTCTGGATTCTGTCCGTCTGCTTTAAATGTCTTTTTCATTCTCTTTCTCATCGTCTTGACACAATTTCTCATCAGTCTGTTTTTATTTTAATTCATTGCCTCACTAGCATGCTAACATACACCAGTGTCTGGTTGGCCCGGGTCGTATCTGGGCAGCTAATCACTTTCAAAGTCTGTGCTGAAGTCTGTGCTAACTATGCTGGTGCTAATGCTGGCCGCTTCTGCTGTATGGTGCTGCAGGTTTTGGCGCCAGATCCCCGGCCACCTACGCCGTGTAGAGTCTAACAGTCTGGGGCTGGTGTGGGGCATCGGGTGGGACGGCACCGCCTGGGTCTACAGTGGGCGATATGGGAAACAGCCCAACCCGGGTAAACATGTCCTGTAGACAGTTACCCAGGTGCCCCTCACCTTGAAGGAATACCTCACTACAAAATGACATCTTTTATTCATATATTCTTATTTAAAAAATCCAAAAAAATTCAAAGCCAAACCAATTTTTAACCAGCAAATACCGTACTAACATGCAAATATCCCAAAAAGAACCAGTCCACTCTTTTCTTGCTAACATGTTCTAGTGTGCAACTGCTTGAGCACAGTTTGAGTCTCTTCCATCTGTGGCCACTGTAGATCCTGTAGAAACGCACACATACACACGCATAAATATGAATTCCCTCGCCTGCATTAAACTTATGTGTCTGTGTTTCCAGCAGGAGATGCCATTCAGATGCACCAGCAGACTGATGTCAGGAGTGTGCACGTGTATGAGAATCAAAGATGGAACCCCATGACTGGATATACTGACAAGTAGCACCCCTCCATCTTTTATAGTTTTTGAGTCTTTGCACTTTATTTTAAGCTTTGCGGCTGTTCTTGCCACCTTACACCACTCCTTTGTGATTTACTCCTCCAGAGGGCTTCCTACAGACCGCCCTATGTGGAGTGATGAGAGCGGCCTAAAGGAGTGCACCAAAGGAAGCACATCGCCGCCCTCCCCTCAGTGGTCTTGGGTAGGTGGAATCCGAGGGATCAGTTCACCCTCCAAGATTCCTCCTGCATATTTATTTTTTGTTTCACTGGTATTGTGCGGCATGAACGTTTGTTTCAGGTGTCGGAGTGGGCCGTGGACTACAGCATCCCTGGAGGAACGGACAAAGAAGGTTGGCAGTACGCTGCAGACTTTCCCACGTATGTAAGAATTTTTTAATTAGGCTGTTGTTTCAAAAACAAAAAATGAAGTCCTGCCATTTGTCTGACTCGTCTGTCTTCTGCAGGACATTTCATGGCCACAAAACCATGAAAGACTTTGTTAGACGCAGAAGATGGACTAGGTAAACACACTTGCTTGCTGTGGTTTTTACCACTCAGTTTTTGCACTATCGTAACAGTAACATATCAACACGCAGGAAGTGTAAGATCATGTTGCAAGCTCCATGGCAGCAGGTCCCACCCATCCACCTGAGCGACATCTCACTGATGCCATGCTTGGCCCAGAGCAAAATGGAGCAAGTCCCTCTCTGGGCCCTCAGTGACAAGGGGGATGTCTTGTGTCGGCTGGGAGTCAGCCCCCAAAACCCGGCGGTGAGAAACTTGCTGAAGATTTGTTTCTATGTGCAGTTACTTCACAGTAATTGTGGGAAAAAAAAGCCAATTATCTCTAATCGCATTGTGTCTGACCCCATAGGGCAGCTCGTGGCTGCATGTGGGCACTGACCAGCCATTTAAGTCTATTTCTATCGGTGGAGCCAATCAAGTGTGGGCCATTGCCAAGGATGGAGCTGTCTTTTACAGAGGATCGGTGTCCCCACAGAACCCTGCAGGTCAATTAAAGATATGAAACTCATAATGAATCATATATGTAAGTCATAAAGTTATAGTGTATGCTGCAGGAAATAAATTTAAAGATTAATGATTCATGATGTGATGCACCCTGTGCTGATTAATATAAGCGGTAAGAGATCAAAGAGAGCCCGGCCTTTTTTTTCCCCCCTCTGCAGGAGAGTGCTGGTACCACATCCCCTCTCCCCTGAGACAGACTCTCAGACAGCTATCTGTTGGGCGGACCTCTGTCTTTGCTGTGGATGAAAACAGTGAGTAATATTAGATTTTATTAGATTCATGTCTGTTTAAAAAGCGAGAACAATGGCTTACTTCTGTTAACGTCATATAGGTAACCTGTGGTACAGACAGGGCCTCACCCCCAGCTACCCTCAGGGCTCCGCCTGGGAGCTCATCTCCAGCAATGTCGCCAAGGTTTCTGTGGGACCACTGGACCAGGTCAGTGTTACTACAGCAGAAGTTGTAATCTACAGTGCTTTTCATAGATAAGACTCGCAAAAGTGTTTTACAAAGATAATGCATTCTGCATTAATGGGATTAACTGTTTGAAAAAATCTACAAATACTTAAAAGGAATAAAACCAAAAACTACATTTTAAGTAAAGCTGGAGTCGAAAGCAGTGCAAGAATTCAAACGAGCAGACCTGTTGCATCCATATCACCCAGTTACCCATCTAATCAGATTTGTCTTTATCAGACTTTGAAAGCATTCAGACAACAAAGCCTGATCACTCCAGAGACTACACCATAAAATAAAACTGGTCCAGGAAATCAACTGAAGGCTGAAAACACAAGAAGCATATTCATCAACAACTACATTTGTATGTTAGAAGGCTGGCGTTTGTCTCAGGGAAGCTGTTCTCTCCAGGTGTGGATTATAGCCGATGGAGTTCCAGGTTTCCCTACTGAGACTCCCGGAGCCATCTGTCACAGGACGGGTGTGGGACCCATGCAGCCCAAGGGCCAGTCCTGGGACTATGGGATAGGGGTGAGTTTCTGATTTTTGTAACTTCCCTTTCTATTTGCTATAAAATAATAATAATGAAAAAAACAGAAAATTAAAGCAATACAACACACATTTGTAGATCTGATCTGATATACAGAACTGTACAAAAATCTTAAGTCGCCCCTCATTTCCTCCATCAAGGAGGTTATGCTTTTGGTAGCGTTTGCGTGCATGCATCATTCTGTCTGTAAACACGATAGCACGAAAAGCTTTGAATGAATTCAAAGCTTTGTAGGGGTGCAGAGTGGGGTCGTGTTAACAGTTAATTTTAGGTTTGGCAACAAGGTCTTCAAGGTCAACTTAATGATTTATTGGTCAAAAATGAACAAAAAGCCTTATGACTTAGAAACAATGATGTTGTTACAAGTGTGGTGTGTATCGTCAACATATGGAAAGTACAGGATAAAGATTTAAAATATCATGTCACATTTGACTGCTGAACTCTCCTTCAAGGTCAAATAAGGTCAAACTTTCATAAAATAGCTCTTATCGTTAAAAGTTGACCTTAGTTTGCATTGACAACATTTAGGAAAAGGGGTTTTTTGGACATTGGCTGCTTTTTCACTCATTTTCTGTTCAGTCCTTGCACCTGACCATTCACCATTCAGGTGTGTTAAAACAATGCCAAGGAGGAACGACATCAGCGGAGATCTTAGAGAAGCTATTGTTGCTGCTTATCAGTCTGGGGAGGGTTAAAAGGCCATTTCCAAACAGTTTGCAGTGAGAAAGATTATTCACAAGTGAAGAACATTCAATACTGTTGCCAGTCTTCCCAAGAGGCGACGTCCCCGAAATTTCACCGCACGGTCAGAGAAACTGCAAGAGCTACATCTCAGACTCTACAGGCCTCAGTTAGCATGCTAAATGTAGAAGTTCATGGCAGTGCAATTAGAAAAAGACTGAAGAAGCGTGGCTTGCCAGGAGAAAGCCTCTTCTCTCTAAAAACATGGCAGCATAGCTTAAGTGTGTAAAGCTGCGTCTGATAGAACAGCAAAACCTCTGGAAGAATGGCCTTTGGACAGATGAGACCAAAGTGGAGTTGTTTCGGTATAATATGGCGAAAACCAAACAGCATGCAAATTTAAATGCATCATGCCAGCTGTGGTTGAGGGGGTGATCATTTGCAGCCACAGGATCTGAGCACCTTGTAGTAATTGAGTCCAACTTGAACTCATCTGTATCCCAAAGTATTCTAGAGTCAAATGTGAGACCATTTGTCTGACTGCTAAAGATTTGCCCAAATTGGGTCATGCAACCGGAAAATGATCCCAATCACAGCAGCAAATCTACAGCAGAATGGCTGAAAAAGAAAAGAATAAAGGTGATGCAATGGCCCATTCAAAGTCCAGACTTCAACCTGACTGAAAAGCTGTGCCGGGGCCTTAAGAGAGCTGTGCATAAACCAACGAGTGAGCCAAAATTCCTCCAACGATGTGAGAGACAGAGCTACAGAATGGGGTCACCTGTCATAGAGCCCAGTAGGTTAATGCCTGCACAGCCTGATATCCATTGCCGGGGCTGCTGAAAACATCAGTAATGACTTCAATGAGATACAGACGAGTTCACGGTGGACTTAATTACTACAAGGTGCTCAGGTGCTGTGGCTGCAAATCCTCACCCCTCCACCACTGTCGGTATGATGCATTTAGATTTACATGCTGTTTGGTTTTCACAAATCAACAAATATGACATTTGTGTATGAATGCCGTAGAGGTTTTCTCACGCTAAAGTGCAAATTTTGTCATTTCTTTTTAGTAATTATTGTCCTTTTGTATGTGTTTGACTTCCAGGGTGGCTGGGAACACATCAGTGTGAGGGGGAACTCAGCAGAGGCTCCTCGAGGCCCACACCCTCCCCTCGCCGGCCCCTCACGTAGCCCGGTGCCCCGACAGCGTCCCACTCAAGTGAACGGGAACGCCATGTGCGTGTAGCGCTCTCCCATTTCCTCCTTCTCCTTTTTCCTCAGCCCTGTCTGTGCCTGAACCTACATAGAGTATCTCTCCTCAGACCATTTAAACAAACCCTTATCCCTTCACGTGAAGGGAAATGCACAATCGCACCGCTGGGTTTGGACTGTATACCATGGTTGGATTTGGAACTTGATCGATGGGTGAATGTTACTCGCTGGCTTGTTTCCCAGGCAGCAATCATGTCAGTATTCACTGATGAAAGCGAGTGCATGTTATTGCTCTTACTAGGCTTTGGCTACTGGATGTCACAGGATCTAGCAATAGCTTTTATTCTTATCTACAGCAAGCTGATTAAACCTAAGATGGTGGGATATTGATGAAGGGCTAAGGCTTGGTTACCAAATAAACTTCAAACAATCCCAGAGTAGCCGAAGCGGTTTGTAGAATCTTCTTCTGTTTGTTTTTGTGGGTTTGAGTTGCCTGTCTTGTACATTTGCATGTGATATTATTTATTTATTATGCATTTGTTGAATTGTGTTTCTCTGCTTCATTTTGGACTGTTACATGTTTGCAGTGGAGTGTATTTTTGGCTGCTAATATTTTCACAATGACTGGCAAAAATTTGATACATTCATTCTGTGGAAAATTTATTGCTTTTTACGGCCAGGTGATACCTTTCTATCCTTCTGCAATAAAAAAAAGCTCCTCCTGTTAATGTATACACATCTAGATAACTGCTATGACCGTAACACTGCAGCAGGTCTGAATGTCACCATGGCTGGACATTCATTCTACAAGGGCATTGAGATGTGGGAATAAAAGTCTAACATACAGTTCTGTGTTGTGACATCATTTCACAGGAGATCTGGAAAATATTGTTTTAAAGGATTTCTAATCACTGCTTCTTTAAATGACCGCCATGCCATATCTTTACACTGTTTCACCCGTCTCCCTCTCTTACACACATGCATCCTGTCTTGCTTCTTTCATTCCCCGTCTCTCCAGTGCATACGTAAAATTAATGTTTTCATATATTGTTACAGAGCTGTACACGGGGATGTGTGTATTTAGACCATTTTTGTCCAGTCTGACTGAGAATATTCTACAGAATTTTGGATCTTATTTTAAGTCTACATTCCCAAAAAGCATGCATCCAACTGGGTCCTTTTAACGCCTTTTTTTTTTTGTTTGCTGCTGTGCTTGGGATCTTTG
>VUQK01001690.1:12866-29394 GCA_015106715.1 Bujurquina vittata
GGGGAAAAAATGAAGAAAAAAGAAAAAAAAGGAGGGCAGGGTTCATTTGGTGGGGAAAAAAATGAGAAAACAAAACGAAAAAAAAAAACAAGGGAATCATTACTTCATGCAGCGGCAGTGTCAACAAAAACAGAAATAAACATGAAAAAGTTTGACATCTCAACAGTGAATGACAATGACGACTGCACAGTGATAAACATGTCTGACCAATGAGGGAGAGCAGGCGTGAACGATGGCGTGATAACTCTGAAAACATTTATAAAAGGACGCTATAACCTGCAGGAAAACACTAAGACGCCACATAACCCCCCTCCCCAAAACCTGTTGTCAAACTCACCTTTGGGCTTTTGTTTATCAACACAAAATATGACCACCACTTCAATCAGGCTCTTTGAACACATTGCACAGTAGAAAAGAATATACACCCTCTTTTAGTTATAAGATATTACACACCAGGACAGCATTTAAAATAAATCAGCTAGTCTCAAGCGGGTTTTAAAAGCATTTAAATACAACCTCAAATGAACAACATTATCGTGTCATTATTTATTTAACAACAACCAAAAAGAAAAAAGAAAGCAGAATCAATGTGTGTAAAACTAAGTACTCTCTTACTGCTTCCAACACAATGCTGAGGAGGAAAGACATCAGCAGTAATCTTAGAGAAGCAATTGTTGCTGCCCATCAGTCTGGGAAGGATTATAAGGCCATTTCCAAACAATTTGAAGCCCATCATTCCACAAAAACAAATTACCATAATTCCCAGGAATGAACGTTCCAGCAAATTCAAAGTTCAGAGAAACTGCAAAAACCCCAGGAGCTACATCTCAGATTGTACAGGTCTCAGTTAGCATGTTAAACGTTAAAGTCCTTGACAGTACAATTAGAAACAAAGACTGAACAACTATGACCTGCTTGGAAGAATAAAGCCTCTTCTCTCTAAAAAGAATATGGCAGTGTGAATTTTGCACCAACAGTCTTTGGACAGATTAAACCAAAGAGGAGCACATCACATTAGGAGAAAACCAAACACAGCATATCAGCACAAACACCTCGTACCAACTGTCAGTGCAAGGGTGGAGGGGTGATGATTTGGGCTTGTTTTACAGCCACTGGAGCTGGGAACCTTGCAGTCACTGAGTTGACCATGAACTCCTCTACATACCAAAGTATTCTAGAGTCCAGTGTGAGGCCACTTGTCCAACAGGTAAAGTTTGGTTCAAACTTGGTCGTGCAACAGGGCAATGACACCGAGCACAACAGCAAATCTACAACAGCGGGACAGAAAAAAGAACCGAGGTGTCGCAATAGCCCAGTCAAAGTCCAGACCTCAATCTGACTGAAATATTGAGGCGGGACCTTAAAAGATCCATGCATAAAAAAAATCCTCCACAACTTGACTGATAAAGTAACAGAAAATGATTACTTCATGTTTTTGCTAAAGGTGGTTCTTCAAGCAGCTCAATCATGGGTTGTGCTTTTTTTCTCCCACACACATGGCTTCTGCATCTTCATCTTAGTTTAAGTTTATTTTAAATAAATAAAGACATGGCATAATAGATCATGTTGCTGTTCATCTGAGATTGTACTTATCTCATTTTAAGACCAGATGGATTTAAAAAAACAAATTATATCCTGATACGTTAAATGTTAAAACTGAGAGAGGGTGTACTTTCTTTTATGACATGATTGTGTGCACATGCACTGCAGCCCTCAACCTTTCTCGATTTTAAGCAGGCTTGTATGCGAGGACATAAATGTCCAAAGAGTGTCAGACTGGACATTAAAACAGTTTTCATCCTGCCAGCTCCCCAGTACTAGGCCCGTTTAATGTTCGATTGAGCCACTGTTAGAATCAAGTAATAAGCAGGTCTGCACAATCATGTATCCGCCTTCCAAACAAGTATTTCCAGACTTCAAGAGTGAAAAGTGGAGTTTGGAGAGTGGCTTTCTGATTATTTATCCAGCTGTCTTTTATCACGAAACGATCAAATAAAATTATGAAGGGCACATTTCAAGTCAATCCAGGGCAAATATGCTGCTTTCAGTAATTTAACTTGAGCTTAGCATTTAGGAAAAGGGGGCAGGTAACAAAAGGCATTTTAATAGCCTTTTACACTGCAGACATTTTTCAGACAAGGGTAAATATCCGAATTATGACTTATTTCCAATGAATTATGACTTATGACTTATTTATGATGACTTATTTCCATTCACATGCTTCTGTTTCTGAGTCCTCTCACTGTTCATGTTGCTCCCTTTGATTAGAACAGAACTGATCCACTGTATTTAACACCAGCTCCTTTTTTCTGCACCGAGTCACAATGTCTGCTGTGGAAAAGCTGCTTTCTTAAAATGATTTGCAACCCTCCTGTACAAATCTGCATCCCCAATCTATTTAATTAAAAATGGACCACCTCAAGAGCTCAGCTGCCCTCGTTTTTAGTATATTTACTATGATTACTCATCGTTTAGATGTACAGTAAATGGGTAATGGGCCAGTGCAGCAGACTGCTTACCTGCACCACTGAGCTACTGAGAAACATGTTTTGTAAATTTCTGCTTTTAGTTGATTTCGGAGCCGATAAGTCCAGCTTATAAAGAAACAAAAACAAAAAATCTTCATGTCATGTAAAACACGAAAGAAAAAAAATATTGCTCAGATGGCTCCATAAAAGCCAATTATAAAAGACAAAAGGAAAGTGACTCGGAACATTTATTTCTGTGTACTTTAATGGAGAGAATATAAAACCACTTGTGTGGAAGCTACAGAAGTTGATCTCACAGTTTCACGTCTGCTGAAACACTGGGAGGGAAGGAAGAAAGAGGGCACTGGAGAGAAGACAAAGAGGGATGATCTGTGGGCACTGGGCAAAGGAGAGCCACATGAGTATCCATCTCTGTCAGGGGTGGAGGGAAGAGTAAGAGAGAAGAAAGGATGAGATGGAGGAGTGTGGGGAGCAGAAGGAGAGGGAGCTAACGGAGCACCTAACCACATGCTCCATCTTTGGGTTATTTTGGGTGTATATATGTAAGTGTGTGCAGCAAATGTGTGGCTGTGAGGGCAATTCAGGAACACAGTACAGTAGCTGTGTGAGCAAAAATGTGGCCCTCATTTACAGGGAGTCCTGTCTGAGCACATCTATATGTCTTACAATATATAGTAAATAGATATCTTTAAGGGAAAGAATCATTTTAAACAAGATGTTTGAATGGATAACGATACCTCTGCCACTTTGAGGAACTCTGAGAGCTTCGTCATCCTGTAAAGAAATTTCTTGTAGATGTCCAGAGCATCTTTACACTGGTTCTTCTTCATGTCAAAGTACTTTTCTAAAGGAGGAGAGAGACATCAATATTTAAAAGGATAAAGAAAGACAGAAGTGTAAAGTACAGTGCAAAAGTCTTTAGCAACTCCTCATTTCTTTATATTTTTCTTCCAAGCAGCCAGACTTGACTGGAGTTTTTTTTAAAGCGGTCTTGAGCAATAGTTCGGCAGGCTTTTTGAAGGTCTCTCAGAGCATATGTTTGGACATTGTATTTCTGCTTTTAGTTGATTTCGGAGCTGATAAGTCCAGCTTATAAAGAAACAAAAACAAAAAATCTACATGGCACCACTGGGGTGAAGAGGATTTAGCCAAAAAACTAGCTGTCAACAAATTTGTGGAAACTGGACAAATGGAGGACAAAAGAAGAAGCGTGAGACCGAAAAACCATCTAAAGCAGATGAACACTGTCTGAAACTTATGTCCTTAACAGGAAGCTATCCAGCAAAGACCTGACACAGGACCTGAGAGATGCATCTGGACCTTCAGCTGATCCACCTATTGTTCACTGGAGCCTCATCAGAAATGTCTCAGTGGAAGAATGGCTGTCAAGAAACCATTCTTAAGGAAGGAAAACAGGGAGGAAAGGCTGACGCATGCCACATTACACAAGAGCTGGACCAAAAATCAGTGGAAACAGGTCTGATGGAGTGATGGATTCAGATTTTAAATTGTTAGTTAAAATCATTGTCAGTATGTACAGAGGAGACAGTGAGTATTTACAGTCAGCTGTAAACCACAGTGGAGGCTGTGTCATGGTTTGGGGTGTATTTCGGTCAGTGGTGTCGGAGATATTGTCAAAATTGATGGAATTTTGAACTCAGAAACGTACCATCAGATTTCATCCACCATGCAAAATAATCTGGAAAGTATCTGATTGCCAGCAGCTTCATTTTTCAGCATGACAATGATTCCAAAAAAAGCATACCTGGATAGAAAAAAATATACACAGCGGATCACCTTCGGTCATGGGCTGGCCTCCTCAGAGCCCAGACCTCAACATAATGGAAACAGTGTGATATTATCTTGACAGAAAATGGAACAAAAAGACATGAACATCCAAAGAAGAGCTTTGAATGTCCTTCAAAAAGCCTGGAGAATTATTGTTGAAGACCGCTTAAAGAAAGTTCAAGAAAGCTGCCTAAGAGTGTTCAGGATGTGCTGAAGAATAAAGTTGGTCACACCAAATTCTGACTTTAAAGCTTGTTAGAATTATACCAACACAGTTTTGCCTTATATACTGCATTTCCATATGTGTTTGCATATATCGCTGCAGTCATTTCCCATTTTCATAGCAACACAAAGAAATTATGGGTGGCTCAAGACTTTTACACGGTACTCTAAGCAAGAAAGGGAGGAAAGGAGGCAGAAACAACCATAAAGACAATTGACTGGAGAAAACAGAAGCGTTTGGCAGCTACATGACAGCTTGTCAAAACCTACTGTGCACACACGTGTGTATGTGTCGTTGAGGTTATGTTTTTAAATCTGCCCGACAAGAACGTCAGCGTGTGGACACGCACAAAATACTGCAAATATACTCACACCTCATCATTTCTGACACATGTAGGAGAGAATGCACCGCTGTTTATCCTGCCGGTGTGTTCATGTGTGGGGGTGTGGGAGTGTGTGTGTACCCAGTAAGTTGATGACCCCTTCATTGTAAGCAGCAAACAGCCTTATGGAGTCCTTGAAGAGCAGCATGAAGGCTGAGTTGATCACGCCGTTGGTCAGCTCATTAGGGTTGGCCTGGAGAGAAGTGAGAGGTAGAGAGGGAGACGGTAAAGGAGGCATCTCTCACATCTTTCCAAAGCTTTGTATAAAAAGAAGATATCTCTTTCAAATACCGACACCTCTCCACCTTTAGCATGACGCGAACACATCACCACACACCAGGCAAATGCCAATTTAGTTTAGGTGGAGAGGGAAAAACATCACGTCCCTATCCGTGCACCCACATTCTCACTCAGTGTGCATTCAGTACGCATTTCAATGAGAAACTATCCATTTTTATCGCTCTTTGAAGCTTGCTGGCATAAACCACAGCGCACTCACAATGCACCGAGTCCCCGCAGTCCTCCGCTGCCCTTCCAAACGCACATACTAAAATGTAAAATCTGTCTCCATAATGAGCTTATTTTTGTTTTTGTTTTTTTAAATACTCCCATCAGTGAATTTCAAAACTTTGCAATCTGTTGTTTCAATTTACATTTTGATAGGAAAGTGAATGAAGCACGGCTGTGACAAGACGCGCACGTATGTAGCACACAAACACACTTGGTACCTGGAAATCCAGCAGAGCGTCCAGCTGGTTCTGGATGATGGGCAGCGTCTTGATCAGCTTCTCTGTGTTCATGGTACGCATCACGCCGTCAATACTGACAAAACGGAGAACACACACACACACACACAATTAGAGCGGGCACCTCGTGGAGAAAATTTAAATTCTGATGCAAATTAAGCAGATCCGCAAAACGGGAACGAAGAGATGATGCAAAACTATATGAAATATGTAGTAAGTAAACTGATATTTAGCATACTGAAGCTTCCTCAGTAGTGCAAAGTGCTTTTTTGAGGTGCAACAAATGGAGACTGAAAACACTTTCAGATAAATAATGAGACTCTGCTCAGCAGGATCAGCGTGACACATACTCAGTGTCATTCGGCAGCGGCTGGACTTTCTGAAATTGAAATGATTGTGTGTGCACACAACCTCCAGAAAGCACCCACTTTCACTTCAAAACACAGAGCTCCAGGGAGGCTGAAATGTGTTCAGCTGAGGTTTTTAAAATATCATAAATCAAGTGTCATAAGCTGCCTACAATGACTGCAATTAAAGGTTCCTTTGAGAAATGCCCAAAAAAAAAAAAAGAAATCTGCAGTTCCTCTAGTAGCCACTTGAGGCTGGCTCCTAAAGTGACACTCCCATGTTAAAACACTCAACTTTAGAGCAGGAATAAACATGCTTACAGCCTGGTACAAAAAAACTGGTCTTTATATAGGTAATTTCCCACTTATTTGGAGTTAGTTTGAGTAACACATGGGCACCTTTTCATCTTAGTTTTGCACTGAAAGACACTGTTCAGTTTCTCTTGTTACATTTTGCTCCATGTCTATTTTTGTTAGCAGAAATCTGCCTTACTACAGAAAATTGTTGCCCCGTTAAATCCAATGTGCACTGAACTTGTGATCTTGTTGCTTTTGAAATGGTTGCTTTGAAAACAAAGCCCTGGTCTGCAGTCACTTGCAGTCAGTTTTCATCTTGAAAGTGACGTTGGTTACCAAGTTGAGTTCCGTCTTGTTTTTACCTGTGTGAGTGACATTAGGTGAATAAAACACTCAGTTCCAGGTTTCAGAGGAGGGACATTGCAAACCAAGCCCATCTTTTATATGCAGTCGATGAAACAACACCTCCCTCCAAGCTGACTGAAAACTATCTGCACCTTTGTGTTTAGTATAATAGGTTTTCCCTCCTAATTGTGACAGCTTATTTCTTTGTTTCAACAAGCTGTGTGTGACATGTCACTTCCGCCCTTTCTGCAATATTTTAAATGCATGAAACAGAAAATATTCAGTTTTGTCTGGAATGTCTGCCGCAAAACTTTGCTGTCCAAGTTTGAGGTTTTGCAGAGAAACTACTGGTTCCCTGTCTATTGCCTTTCTCCAAGTGTATTGCCAAAAGATAAACACTGTCTCCAGCTGTGTGACAAGATAAGTGTGAAATGATGAGTAAAGATGACTCTGTGTGTGTGTATGTGTCTGTGTATACACGTGTCGGTCTGCGTGTGTTTGAGTGTGCACTTACCCCCTCTTCATCTTGGTGAAATCCACAGCCACCAGTCTGTAGGACATGGCCTTCTCGTTCAGGTAGCGACTGTATCGCCTGATGAAGGTTGACATGTCATAACCTAGTGGAGAAATATACACAATATGAGCCGCATATAATATTTTCTCTTTTACTACCAATTATGACTTTTAAATATTCTTTTTAATTATCAACCCCATCTGGTTCTCTGAAAACAAATTTGTGTGTGCTTTACCTTGCAGAGCTCCCTTATCCAGGAAGTTGTTAAGGTTAAACAGAGTGTTCCTGGAGGCCAAGTACTGGATGAAACGCTGCAATAAGAAAGGAAAAGAAAAGTTAATGCTTGATCAAATTCATGTTTGAAAAGCGTAGATCCAAACTGAGAAAGAAAACAAATGAATCCTGACATTAGGGCAAAATTTACTGGAGTTTTAAAGTTTGACAGATGAACTGCCCACTGCTTAATCCTCCATGGATGTGTTTTTCTTGGGAATAAGCTTGGAATTATTTTAGTTACAGCACTCTGCTAATGTGGGTGCTTGTATGAATACCAGATGGCTGAAAACTCTGTGTGCAAATGGACCAAAAGCACTTACAGTAAGGGGTCTGGAAATGCCTGGACAGTGACATAAGTTTGGTTCTGTAAAATAGATTTGAACTGAAATAATCAAACATAACTGAAGTGTTGACTCTCAGCTTCGGTTTTAAGTGGCTGAATAAAAATACAGCTTTAAGCATTTAGGAATTAGAGCCTCTATATTTTACACAGTCCCCTAGTTTCAAGGGCTCAAATATAATTGGACAAATTAAATGCACATAAAGTGCACACTTTTTTTAAAAATAAAAATGGCTGTAATTCTTCGTCAATGCAATATTTATGCTCAGTCCATAGAATCAAAGCTGAAAGTCTGCATCTTTTCTGTATATTTTTTCCTTTATAAATCAAAAACATTGGTATACAAAGCAGGAAACTTTATGAAAACTGTGCCCAAACAAATCAAACACTTGATCTCAAATAACAGTGGAGCAGCAAAAACAAACACTGAGCATATGCGCACCTGTATTGCACTATATGTAAGTGAAGCATAATGCTGATGAAAGATAAGAGTTCACGCCTACGTAAGCCCTGTGAGGCTGTACTTGGACAAAGTGGAGCATGGTGACATGCTCAGAGTGTCATGTATTGCTAAAATGCAACCGCACAGGTACAGGCTGATGGGTTTGTTGTGGTACTTGAAGCTATTCGGTGCTAAACCAAGTCAACAAACTGATGCAGTTCCTGTGACGTCACACGCTGATTTCTGAAGCCTCGGGATGAGCGTTTACGTAATAACGATCTTGGTTGCACAAAATTAGATGTGACAAAAAGGGACGGGTCTGACTGCAAAACCACTTGATTATTGGCTAAGAACTTGTGATTGACAAATAATCCTCCTTTCTAAAATATGTACTGAGATTTACAAAACAGATTTAAGTGTTTACTCAGTATGACCCCAAACGAGCCCATAAATTCAGCTCAAGTGTTTATAGAGGTCATGTCAAAAATACATTTTCCCCATAGACCTCTATAGGACCAGAAGTCTTTTTGCAACCACAGCTATCGGCATCTGATGGCTTTCAGCTAGAATGCAGGTTTAAGGTACTACCACATTGGCTTCGTTTTACCAACCAGGAAGCTACGTTCATGTTTTCACTGCCTGTAGGTAAAACTAAGTTGAATTAATATGATTTCTGAAGCAAAAATAAAAAACACATTTGTGACTGTTCAGGATTAACAAAAATTATCTTGTGTGGGGTAATAAATTTTTCCAGGTTCGGAAGCAGGTACGACAGGAAAAAATCAAGAACCACTGTACTGGGACAAACAAGGAGTCCTCAGAGATTCATCCTCTCATATGTCGAATGTCTGTACAGTGAATCAACTAAGTAGATAGTCCCAATTATTCTTTGGAGATAAACTGTTCTAATTATCACTCAAGTCATTAGGCTTCACCCTCTGGAAACATGAATATCTGCACATAATCACTATCCATCCTTCTAACATGAATTCTCCCATTATTAGGGCTTTCTGAATAACCAACGATATAAACCAGGATCGATGTGAACACACATCTCCTGGCAGTTTAAACTGACTAGAAAAAGGCTTATATGGAAGTCTCCTTTAATTTCAAGTATACCGTGGTCTCTGCTTTGGCTCAAAACACTTGACTGTGATGACTAAACAATCACTTTGCCTTAAACTATTTGCCTTGAGTGCATGCATTACATCAGACTGTGTAGTCCATGTCTAAAAATTAACTTTTCTTCTCTCATTCTGCAGGATTCCTTCAGAGCAGTTCCCATAGAACTGGCAAGAGGAAGCAAATCATTAACCTCTGGGAAACAGAAGAGGACTGGCAGCACAATATAATAAACTATTATGCAATAGCCCTTTACAAATGAGATCAAATCTTTAGCTAAAACTCCGGTCCAGACGGCAACAAATCATGTCACTGCTGTCATTTAGACTTTTGTGACAGCCTTGTTTATATTTGAACATTTTTTCCACGGCAGCGTGACGCAAAGATACCCAATCCTGCCAACTCTTAAATACTAGTCCCATGTTCCTTTTGACAAATCTGATGTCACTGAGCAGGTGTGGGAAACCTTTTACTTTCCATTTTCCAGGCAGAGGTTTTGCTCAGCATGTCTGCTCTTTCTCTAGCACCACATCCTCATAGTCACACCTGGGAGTTGCTACTGTTGGCTGCTGGTCAGCGAATAAAGCCCCCCCCCCCCCGTTAGAGTTTCTGAAGGTTGAGATATTAATGATGTGGAGAACTTTATTTATTCACTTTCTGAATCTCTGGTTTTTCTGGAGATTCAGACTTTTGGGAGGACCACAGTCCCCAAAGTAGGTGCTGGCAGCTCATCCATATTTACTTTAAAGAAGAAGAAGGGTCTTGGCAGAGATAATCACCCACATTTGAGCAACAACCCAGTCTTACTGACGTCTATTGCAGATAACTGTAACCACGATGTACAAGCTGTCATCAAGTTCAGACTTGACTTAATTAGTAAGGTGCTGTCCAGCTAAGCCATGTGCTGCTGTAAACCACAGCTATGTGCATTCAACCCAAGGTGTGGTAGTTTCTGCACTATTTACAGGAACGCTACATTCTAATGTGGTACCTATTAAATTAGAAGGACTTTAAAAGGCCCAGTGCCACGTAGCAAAACTGTAACTACAGGAACATTTTTTTGGGCATGCATTTAAAAACCACACAGTGATGGCAGCAGAGCATGTAAAAGCTAATAACACTAAAACTTTTACACCGTACAACTGTTGTGTATTTGTGACTCACTAAATAAGCTGCACACAGAGCACTGACCAGGCTCGATCTGTGGAGGCGCTTTAGTCGTGTTTTTAAGTGTGAAAAACAGGCATTGAATTCCTAATGATGGATGTCTCTACCTTGCTGTGGAGAAAAAACACTGTTGCAGGCAAATAGTCACACGCACACACAGTCACAGGCACATGTTAACATATTGTTAACATGGAATCACTTCGCCCTCACCTAGCCAAACACGGACATTTTAAAGCTAAAGCTATCCTGAGCTCAAAGCCAGCAGCCTCGGTATGAGGAACGGCTAAGTTAGGAGAAAAATTTTGTAAACCATTGGAGACCAAAAAACTTTATTTACAGGTGCACCTGATTTTGCTTGGTAAGGTAAAAGATGTCAGGTAAAGGCGGGTGCACAGCAGCTCATTTCCAGCAGCAGAGCACTTTATTTTCAGTTGTTTCAATGGGAGAAGATCCTGTAATTACTGCAGTTTGAGTATTTATTTTATTATGAAAATAATATTTTGCATTTGAGAAAAGTTTATTTTAATTTATATATCCTGTCAGTTACAGTTCTTGGGGAAAAAAAATCAGCCTTGGCAAAAATCCAAATTGGAAAGTCACACTTAATTGGCCAAGAAAATTCCAGTGTTTTTTTCCTTCCTTTTCCAACTACTTCTACCCGTCAGTTCTGGGCTGGCATCAGATCTGGTTTGTTTGTTACCCGAATGTAAACTATGCTTTGCTATATTATTTCAAACATCTTAATCTTCTGAGATGTTTTTTCAAAGCTGTGAGAAAGAGCTCCCATCATTAGTCAAGGATCCTCCAGTACAGCTGATATTCACTTAATGTGAGAACAAAGTTCAGTTCTTCAGCTGCTACCAATTACTTTCATACACTCCACAGGTAATATTTTTAGTCTCCTACACATGTGTTGCTCATTAACATTTTCCATTTAATTTCAACATTTATCAGATGGTCCAAAATATTATATCACTTATTTAGTTTTAAAACTGAGGTTTGTTTTCATTTTTAAGAGCAATTAAATTAAATACATCTGTGGTTCCTTAATGCTCTGTGAATTTTGAGAATACTATAGAGCAACAGAGAAACTAGAGACCCGAGAAGAATTTTTGACTGCAAAAACTTGAAAGTTAACCTGGATGATGTCAAAACAGACCATGGCCAGACATAAATTTGCATTTTGTCCTCGTGAACAGTTCTGCTACCTCGTGTTCCTCACTTCGCTGTAGTGGAAGACATCTTGGCTATCATCCACAGTTCTGGGAACTTAGGCCTCGGGCTAAGTTCGGGCTTAACATTTAAGGACGTCTCTGTCCAACTGACTTTAAATGATCTGAGATTTGCCAGTTTGCCAATTCCTTATCTGGTAAGTAACCAGCCCTGACTGGCTGGTTGGAGGATCTAAGAGTGAGAGTGTGTGTGTGTGTGTGTGTGGTTGTGAGCACAAACGCGCTCGTGGGCATGTGTTGAATTCAGCCGCACTGACGTTTCCAAGGCCTCTGGGACTGTTTAAAAAGGCATAAAGAATGCGATTTGGTTCTTGTCCTTTTTTTGTGTGTCTATGCACACAAACCTCAGTTCATGCTGTGGAGAATCAGCTTCCAACTGTGGACACAAATTCAATCCCCAAAGGCTTAACCATTGATTTGGAGGTTTTCAGTCTTAGACGGATGTTAGGGTCATAATTAAGGTTTAAGCTGAGGTGAAGGCAAGAAAGCTGCAAGGTAGTTAAGTTAAGAACAGCTTATATCATACAGCTAGTATTATTTCATTATATTTTTGGAACGTCTCTCCTTCACAGTCATCTCCTCATTCAGTCCCGCACTACCTCCCGGCATGGCTGCCATCTTTGGAGCGCTTCCTGAAAAGTCAAGGTTTGGACCATTAAGCTTGGGCGTCTCCGATCTGTCTTCCAGTGTGTCTGAGCAGTGACTCTTACAGCAGGACACCGTGTTCTCATCATCATTGATGCACCTTGACATCAAAGTCGGATCAAAAGTTCGTGTTTCGTGCCTGCAGTCTCTTCGCAAAATGGTCAGAATGGCAATTTTGCTTGAGATCTAAAAATAGCAGCAGCCATGGAAGGGATCCAGAAATGCACAAGGAGAAGAGCCTAAAGAGGAGACTGGGTAAATCAGTTAAATTCAGTTTTATTTAAATGGCGCCAATCACAACAGTCACGTCAAGGGGATTCACAGTGTAAGTGTAAACCCAACAATAGTAAGGAGAAAACCCAAACAATCAAATGGCCCCTATGAGCAAGGACTTGATTACAGTGTGAAAGGAAAACTCTCTTAAGAAGAAAGCCCCCAGAGGACCAGAATCAGGGAGAGGCAGCCAATTTGCCACAACCTGTTGGGGGTGAGAGGGGCAAGATTAGAGGAAGTGTTTTGGGTTTTTCTGTTTGTTTGTTTTTTTACCTTAAATTGATCTTGTTGACCAAAGTCTTTTTCTCAGTCACACATGCAAAAAGACAGGGCGGCAACTATCTAACAACCTTCGGTTGGTAGTGAAAAATGTGTATTCTCTAACCAGCTGCCAAGTGGTTGCTGGAGATTGCTGAATGTTGCAAAGAGGGTGCTGTAAAAATCTTGTTGCAATTCTTATTTCAGCCTCTAGCAGTTTGCTACTAACACTTGTAGTCTGCATGGGAGACACCTACTTGCCTGCAAAGACTTGCTAGCTAGCCACAGAGCTGTAGTGAAAACTGAAGTGCAATGCAATCTGCAAACGGAGAACATTTGGTGGCTACCAGGTAGTTGCCAACCAGCCTGTAAGCCTGTGTGATCAGAGGGGGTGAAGTCAAGCAACGAGAATCACTTGATAGATTACACAAGAAAAAAAACAATAAAGCCCTGTAGCAAATTGAATGCAAAATTTGCTAGAAGTCAAAATTGCAATGGATTAAATTTGAATTAATCACTCTACAATACTCTTTAAGCACCACTACTCTGAGGACAGCTCTGTATCAGCACCAGTATTTCAGCAATTCTTTAATTGACAACAAATTTTTGCTGCGTACTGAATTGGTTTAGGTGGCCATGAAATGTGGTACAAACATTCATGTTCGTCACAGAGTGAATTTCTTTCTACCTCCGTTATCTGACCACAGTTTGTCTTTTTTAGTTGCAGACCGAAAAGCTGCCATGTAATTTCACTTCCCGTCAGCATCTGCTACACATGCTAAGCATTATTCCTGCTTAAATTCAGGATGCTGCCATGGTGATATTACCACTTAGCTCGAAGCACTGCTGTGCTTAAATAGAGCCTCACAGAACCACTTGCATGGCTGCAGACTTGCTCTTGCTGCTTGTTGAATTGCGTTCAAATTGTTTTGTTTTGGGGTTTTTTTTTCCTGGGATTTGACAAATAGATTGAGCCTTTCAGCTGAATACGTGCCAATAAAATGTCCACTAAAATACTCAGAAAATAACTGAGATAGGACAGGATAATGTCCTTGGGCGTTTGTGTGACGGTGTTCAGTATTCTGGCTGAGTTATAATGAACCCAGGTTAAAAATGAAACTTAGACAAGATGGTCACAGATAAAGAGTGGAAGCAAAGGAGAGATGGCAAGAAAAGGGCTCATAAACTTCATAAGCTCCCTTTCTCTGCCTCTTCTTGTGAGCCAAATGCTTTCTTCCTCATCAAAAGTCCATTTGACGAGAGCCTGCCTTTCTCCCTCAATCTCACATACAGAGGCGGAGGCAGAGAGAACCCACACAAAACGCATGGATACGGTTAAAGGGGAGGGGGGGGGATCTATAAAGGGGAAGAAACACTTGGTGCAAAGAAACTGAGTGAAACCTGCTGAGCCCCAGATTATTCAGCAAAGAAGGCTCCAAGAAAAAAGAAGATGCCGCTCCGAGCAGAGATTCAGATTTGGAGAAACAGTCTAAGAATAGAGGAGGAGACAGAGAGAAGATGTATAGCCACTAGATGGTGGGTGGAGTGGGGGTTGGGGGGGAGAAGCAGGTCGACTCAGCTTGTCAAATAATTCATGTTAGCATATCGGAGAACAACCTCGTGTATTATTGATACGTTCGGATCTTGGCTACTCCCTGCCTCCCTCCGCCTCTTCAGTGCAACAGAGAGCTACCACACCTCTTCTGCCTTCTTCCTCCCTTCACTCCATTTCTCCACCTCACCTTCCCACAAGAGTGCACAAGTTGCTGGTTTCCGTAGTAACACCATGGCCTCTGTGCTGACCTGAAGCATGTTTTTTTTTTCCTCCTTGCCTCCATTAGTCAGGTTATGTGGAGGACATGCCAAGGCTAGAGCTCCATAGATAACTGGAGCAAATTTAAACTGATGTATTAAACTTGATATTGTTTTCTATGTGTCTGCCTTAGAAGCAATGCTCAATGCTTTTTCCATCCATCCATCCTTTTTTCTTCCACTTAACCACGGCCGGTTCGTGGGGACATAAGCCTAAGCAGAAAAACCCAGACCTCCCTCTCCCCAGCCACCTCCATCAGCTCATCCGGGAAGACCCTAAGGCATTCCCAGGCCAGCCTAGAGATATAATCTTTCCAGGGTGTCCTGGGTCTGCCCCGGCTTTGAGCCCCTCCCAAAGGGGTGAGGATTGTGGCCAATCTCAAACGGAGAAGCCAGCCATCCTTTAGAGGAAGCGCATTTCTGCCAATTGTATTCGTGATCTCATTCTTTGGGTCAATACCCAAAGCTCATGACCACAGGTATGGGCAGAGACATAGATTGATGGGTAAATCACTGCTTTCACACTCACTTTTTACCATGACAGACCAGTGCAACGTCTACATCAATGCATCGGGCACTCCACCCTTTTCCGGCTGAGAACCATGACCTCAGACTTAGAAGTGCTAATTCTCATGCCTGCTGCATCACACTTGATGAAGCCAACAGGACTGTATCATCTGCAAAGAGCAGAGATGAGAGTTTGAGGCCACCAAGATGGAAGACTTCTGCCATTTGGCTACACCATGAAATTCTGTCCATAAAAATTATGAACAGAATCTGTGACAAAGGACAGCCCTGGTGAAGTCCAACACCCACGGGAAACAAGTTTGACTTATTGCCGGCACTACTGACGACGCACTCACTGCTGTTGTACAAGGACTGAATGGCCCGCAACAATGGGCCAGACACCAGATACCCCGAGGGAAGTGGTCTACAAAAGACATGTAGACTGGCTTGCAAACTCCCCCGCACACTCAAATATCCTAGAGAGGATGAAGAGCTGGTCCAGTGTTCTGCGACCAGGATAAAAACCGCATTGTTCCCCTTTTGTTCATCTGAGATAATGATGTCATCCATGATTTGCTTGTGGACAATCCCCTCACTCTTTAAAATTTAAATCAATGCTAACCATGCAGTTCTGACCCCTTCCATTGCTTCAGCGGGTAGGGATGTCTGTATAGGTTCTCAGTCATGCAGGTCACAGTAGTCTCTGGAGCTTGAAAAAAAGAGATTGGACTTCTTTAAATTTCTTGAAGATCTTTCACTTCTCATTCGAAAGGCTTCCTTAGTCCTTTAGTTCTCAAACTGGAAGCACTACCGGAAGTTAGACCAATTCCAGAGGGTAGACCCGTTAAACCGCCTTTTCAGATTAAAGTTTAAGTGAAGTTCAAACTTCTCATTTTTTAGTACATAAAATAAATAACGGTGAATTGAGGCTCAGATCCAGAAGAGCCTTAATCTGCTAACAGACCCTTTTCATTTCTTCTCCCTTTGGCATTTAAAAAATGAAATAACAGACTGGCCTCGTTGGTAAACATGAGTGTTCAACTTGCGGACATCAAATCATATGATATATGGAAAGCCGAAAGGGTTACTGCTCATCTCTCTGGGGCCCTGCCAATGTGTGCACAGAGTCAATGAACAACCACATCAACCAGAAAAGGCATTATCGATTGCCATACTGAAATCTTCTCTCAGCTTTCACACACTGTACAAATAGCTTTGGGTTATTTTGGATTTACTTTGTGGCTTTAGGGATACTTCACATTTTTATATATACATATACACACACACACATATATAAATATATATATATATATATATAAATAT
>VUQK01001695.1:24228-34552 GCA_015106715.1 Bujurquina vittata
AAAAATATCGAGATATATATAGTGTATATCATCATTCAGCTAAAAAAAAAAAGAGTTATTAATTTTGGTCCATATCGCCCAGCCCTACTTTGATACAACCTGCATAATTAGATGTGCCACGTTAGGATCACCTGTGGCTGACGTGAGTTTTCTTATGCAAAACATGGATGGCAAAAATGAGTATGGATAGCAGACATTGTTATCTGGATGGTACACACTCTTCAGTACAAATCCCACATCTGGTGCTCTGCTACACTTCTGAAACTGCTCAGGACCATGTCAAAGATCCAGTGGTGCTTACGTAGCTGATGCCGTTTTACAACCCAGAAGGCCCAGTGCATCTGCTACCCCCCAGAGGTCCTGGGTACATGTCCTGGTGGGTCAGAGCAGGTGGTTGTGATGTTGTAGCTGGTTGGTGCAGACTGAGGAAGATGTTTTAATGGCCCAGTTCAGCGAGAGAGGGGAGACAACACGAGGTGGTGACAGCAACGTAAGCAAGAGATTTGTGTGAAGTGAGTGTGGATGGTGGTGTATGTGGAGAGTGTCAGAGCCTTCCGGAATGAGGAAGCTTTTGCAGCACCTGTCCAGGTGTAGTTCATGCAGCCAATCAGCACTTGCAGGACAAAGTAGAGCACAACCAGCAACAAACAACAACAAAGTTTGGCAGGATGAAGGTGGTCTAAGAGGAAATGAGCTTGTTGCTCACCGTAAATGCTTTCCTGATGAGTTTATGGCCTCAGTCATCAGTTTCCTGTTTAAAAAAATAAGACACACCCATTTTCTGTATCGCAACAGCATGAACATGCTTTGTAAGTGACAGGTCTGATTGGACCAGTGATGTGTGTAGCAACAAAATCAGCATCTGTGTGTCTGCAGTTCTGCTGTTATACTGCAGCCAGCTTGGACTGTGGAGATCACGTTGTCATTTCAACCATGTGTGCTGGGGTTAGTCCAGTTTTCCTGGCAGTCCACAAGGCGAATATCAGCTGACAGCGATGCCAGTAATGCAGATGAGGACTGTTTCTGCACAGAAGGCCGTGTTGGTCCTGCTAATGTAAATCGCTGACCTAGTTTTTATCTTTAAATTGTGCCTGGGACGATCGGGCTGGGTGAGCCACTCTTTCCTGCCCGGCGATAACAACATAAACCTCAGGATTCGTCCGAGCTGCCGTGACGACACATGAGCTCATCCTTGGCAAACCGCATCCTCCACTTAAGCTGTCACTCACTTCAGTGCTACTGGACTCTGCTGAAGGTCGGAGTCATGTGGGGCACCTCCTCAGATACGAGCGTGCTGACAGCAACTCCTCACTCGTTTATTTTGCTTTCCATAATTGCTCAATCTCTCTGGCAGTAAATGTTTCCCACATGATGGCTGCAATTATCAAAAAAAACCTTTAGGACTGCTGCTGAAGCCGATTGAGCTCAACAGATTGAGTTTCCTGTGCATCGCAGTCTTCTGTTTACATGGCCGCCTCTGTGTTTTGCTCGGCGTGCCTTCATTAGCATTCATTTGCAGGCTGTAAACAAATCGAACCACATCAGGTTTCCTGTTTCTCCGGCTGTAGATCATGTACAAGTTAACTGGGCAAAACTGGATCACAGGTTTATTTTCATTTTGATGTTTCCTGGTTTTTACTTTGGATTTGAAGTTTCCACGCTGGCAGCAGGACTCCGGTTTCAGACCAGAGGTTTACACGCTCCAGCCTTTGAAGTAAAAGTACACCTCCCTCCATAAGTACTGGAACAAAGATGCAGCTTTAGTAGTTTTGTCTCTGTACACCACCACAGTGCACTTTAAATAGCACAATCAATATGTGACCGAAGTGCAGATGCTCAGCTTTAATTTAAGGGGTTTTATAAAAGTTCAGTAGCAACTGTTTTAGAATTACAGCCATTTTTATTAAAAAAGTGACAGCAAAAGGAGATAAATCTGTAAAAAATAGGAATTCAATAAGTCAATAATTAAAAGATGAACAACAGGCTCTGAGCAGATGATTTGCTGTTGTTGGTGAGGGGCTGATGTAGGGAAACTGTTGGGGCTGAAGACGATTAAACACGACTTACTCTCCCATGTTGGTGTGTTTACCATATCTGAATGTAATCATAATTAAACTGACTGAATTTATCATCCTGCTGTGCATGATAATGCCCTTCTTCTGGAACTGATTATCCAACAAATCTGAAGTCAAACTTCTCCTGCAGCCTTCTGCAAAGTGTAGCTGTAACTGCAGCTGACTCGGGCTCTGCAGGTAAGAGACCCTTTAGAGGATTTTGAAATAAGGCTCAAGTCTTTCTGCTTTAACTGAGACAGAAAAAACTTTATGGAATAAAACATGTAAAACCAGCTGTGCAAGAAAAACCCAAAATGAGCAGGTTAACAAGCTGCTGGCTTCTCCACACAGTAGCTTTGCAGTGAAGCTGCTCTTCATCAGGATGGTAGGAAATCACTGGCAGCAGCTTGTCCTGACTTTGTTTCATGTTGGCAAACATCTCCAAATACTACATTACCCATGAGCCTCTGCTGTCGGTGCTTTGGAGAAGATCATTTTGGAGACTGAACCAGAAATCTGAACATGAACCATTTTATTTCTGCATTCATACACTGAACGTTTGAGAAACATTGGTGCACAGCTCCTCCACGTACATCAAATGCCCCGTGCGACAATAAAGAACTCACTTTAAAAGGTTCTCATGTTGACCAGGAGAACCTTTTTCTCCATCCTCAAACACCTCTGGACATTTTTAACAGGTTCTCAATCCTAATTCTGTTCTGATTCTGAGGGCAAATATTTATAAAGTATTGAGAAAGGGTAGACGCCATCTTAAACTGAGTTACAGAGAGCTGAATCAAAGGTAGAAGGAGGTTAAGGGTCGAGGACCGACTCCTTGAATATTAGGAACACCTTACAAAAGTGACTCAGTGTTACATTCAGGCCAACGCAGAATTTGCTGTAGGCTCACTGAAGGATTTCTTTGTTGCATCAACACATTGTGCTTTGTCATTATATGCCAACATCTTTTTTTCTGAATGAAACACACAAACAGGAAGAAGTGTTTTTATCCAATACTTTAGAGGCGCTGAACGTGCCGACGCTGAAACCTCAAACAAACCAAAGTCCTGGTGACCAGGTGGAATTCATCAGCATAGATTGAAAGATTTATGAGAAGTGCATGCAGTTAAATGAGATCGATGAACCTGACTTGGAACAATCCTAAAAGGAGATCTGCTGAATGGGTTCATGTTGCACAAGACCCTGGATCGCTGATACACGCTGACTTCCTGTGAAACCGGTCTTTCAGTGTATTTCTCACGTTCCGGTCGTTCTTTCTCTGTGACGCCTTCATTATTTCTTTGTTTTGTTTTTGGCTGTAGCACATCCATTGTTCCTCTGAGTTGGGGCTGCCTCTTGTCTCCTTGTTACGCTCACATTCTCACATCTTGAAGTTGTCACAGTCATTTTTACCTCTTCACTGTTTCCTGTCTGTCTGCCCTCTTGTTGCTCACTCTCTGTCTCTCTCCCCCCCAGACGGACCTTGTTTTTATGACTACAGACCCTCCGTCCATGGATCTGTCATATCGTCTGGGCAGCGGCCAGGTCCTGCAGAAAAGATCCAGATAAATATGGCTTTAATATCCTGACTACTGGAGGTGTGCTTGATTTGTCCCAGCTGAAAGCTAAACAGCCTCTGAAGTGGATGTCTAACATGTAAGATCAGATAAATCAGCCCCTCTTCAGGCTGAAACCACCGCTCTCCACTTAGCCAAACAGAGATCAGAGACTTTAACCTCCAACCTCGTCCACTTACAGTAGAAGAACTTGAGAATGTACTCATAGAGGGCTAAACATGGTCTTAACTAGAACCCTTCTGCTGTTACTTCATTGTGCTGACGTTGCTGCTTTGCTTAGAGGACTTCATGTTTTGATGGCTTTCTTTGTAAAATGGTCTGTTAATGCTGGAACTTCCAGTTTGATTTCTAAAGCACATATCCTTCAACTTTGCAGTGCCTGTTGTGTTCACTGGCTTAAGCAGGAAATTGGATTTGACTTTTGGGATGTTCGCCCGCCGACCCTCGTCACTTTACCCGCCTTTATTCTCGCCGTGTTCTGCTGAATCTAACGTCTACCAGTTTGAGTACATCCATTTAGCCTTGCTCTAGGGAACACTGTCTGTCACCACAGTGAAGTGGAAACCTTTAACTGCACTGTCATAGACGGGCCCCTGGAATCAAACAGCCAGCCAAAGCAGCCATTTGCTTTTGCTAATGTCACTGCTTTTCTCAGAATCAGGCCTTCCTTAACCTAAACCTCTAATTAAAACGTTCATCTCATGATACTTCTGAGAATTCAGCTTCCGCAGCATTCTTGCCACCCACAAATGTTCAGCCTTTTCAGCCAAAGTATAAACAATAGCTGGAATTAGTTGCAGTGAAAGATTTTCTGAACTTTCTCCAAGCCCCATCCTTTAATAACCTCAGCGGCTTTTTCTGAGCAGCTTTTCAACCTATTTTCACCTTGTGGGATGTATATTGGCCTCTTTTCATGAAAAAGGTTTGGGTAGAGGAGCTGTGGTTCAGGAAATAGAGGTGGGAACTAAAGCTTGACAGTGTTAGTGAATTTTAACTGAAGAAGAAGTGAGCAGTTTTTGGTGTTTGCCCATGAGAGTGATATTTTTCTGTGATCCTTCTTTGTTTAGAGTTAAGGTCACCACTGATGAGGACTCAAACCTCACAGGGTCACACAGGAATCTCTATCTTTGATATGATGAGTGTGTTGCTGTTGCACAGCCGGCTGGTTGGAGGGAGTGGACACGCTCTCCATGGTTGGAATCCAGCCTCAAACAGTGACGTTTTATTTACCCGCTCTGGCCCCTGAGCGACAGGAGTTTATCTGATTGAATTCATTTCTTTGCTCCATTTTGTGGTTGAAATACAGTCTTTTTGTCATCTTTAAAGCTCTGTGTATCTTTGTTAGGACATGAGTTCTCCAAATAACTTTTATTACTGTCTGGAAATTGTCAAATAATGCCATAAAAAATATGCTTCAGAAGAAGTCGCTCTTCCCGCGAACTCCCACTCTCAGGCTATGAGGACCTCTCACTGCCGACAGTGAAAGCAAATCAGGCACATTCCTGGGAAACTTTCCCTCCTTCCAGGCTGAACGGAAGGCTGGATAGACGGATTAAAGATGTGAGGACAGACAGAGAGCGCCCTCTGACATCACTGTGGAGCTCCAGAAATCCACACCTTCATTCAAGCGGCCAGACATTAGACATGAAGGTGAAATAAAAGATAATATGCAGCACCTTAATGTCAGCTTTTGTTCATTTATGAGAGTATTTCTCGCTCTGAGATCGATGGATTGAAGCGTGGAAAGCTCTTATTAGTCTGTAGTCATTTTTTAAAGTCTGGAAGGCCTGCAGATGTTGATATGATCTACTTTACCGTCGAGATCTACATTCAGATACATTTATGGGAGAAATCTTTCTCTTCTGAGGGGATGGATTAAGTATGGGGGGAAATACCTGAAAGTAGAGTCATAACGATGCTTCACAACTTCATAGAGGAGTGTGGTGTTTCGGGAAGCTGTTTGGAACCTTTTTTTCTTCTGTAAATCATTTTCAACTTCTGTCAGCATGATGCCAGATCAGTTAATCTCACTCCACCACTTTACTTGGCCTTTATCGCATAAATAACTGGCTGGCTGTAGGTAATATTCTTGGTCTGATTCTTATAATTAAAAGATTGAAATCTCAGGTGGCTGCAGTTCCTTGAGCTCTTTTATGAATAAATGAGTTCTTTAATTATTTATTAAATTGAGCAAACTATGGCTGTCTAAATGCACGGCCCGTTACAGCTCATCTGAACAGGAGATGAAGGTTCGTCTCATCATCATCGAGTCATCATCGGTCAGAGATCTTAAAAAGCAATGAAATAAATCTTTAGCTCCAGAAGGATCGGGGCTGCAGTTTGTTGTGGCAGATCACCTCACATATTCTACAAACATAATTCTTAGTTGTGTTATTGGTCAGCATTTATTTGTCCATTTCAATTATTTATGATCTGCTTATGATTTATGATATTTATGATCATGCCTTGCAGGGTCAGGTCACATGTCCCAGAGAGCAGGAAGTGAAAGATCATCACTTCTTAAAGGTGGAAAGCTTCTTGACTCTGTCAGGCTGGATTCTTTCTCAGCTGGAAAAAAAACAATGTCGTGAGTTTGTTTCAGGGTGGAATTAATTTAATGTCACGTTGACAGTCTTGAGGCTTCTTCCAGGTCACGCAGACCTAACCCCGTCTGTTCCCAGATAACCCAGATAAGCCGCAAGCTGACAGCTGAACACAGCTCCAGGGAAATATATTTCTGCTTCGGATGAGTGGTGGGCTGATTTGATGAATGTGGAAGTGTGGGGAGGATTTCAGTTTCCAGCATTTGAACAAAAACAGATATTTGCACAGGAAACCGATCAGTGGTGTTAATCGTTTCAATAGCAGCAAATCACTTTGACCTCGGCTTGACATGACACCTTTGCTGACATAAGGCTCGACTCTAGAGTCGGTGCGTGTGCAGACTGGAATCAGTGTATGTTTTTAGCTGTGATGTCTATCATCATGCTTTTACCTACCTGGTCAAGTGAGCTCTGAGCGGGCTCTCGCTTCTGATGCCAGGCACCCGCTGGGGGTGACCCGGCTCTGGGACCTGAGAGAGGTGGGCCTGGGGCGGTACACCTGCCAGACTATAATGCAGGCAGGACAGATCCCTCGTTGTTTTGACCGATCCGAATGTAATAGCGAACAGTCACTGGGCTACCATTGCTGCCCATTTAAGGGCATCTGGACCCAGAAATGACGTCGGACTTAAAGACCGGGCTATTAGCAGTTATTAGCTGGATGCTGGTCTCAGATCACCGATGGTATCGATATCGACCTGGATGAAGTTGGGTCGGTTCGGCTGTAGCCCAACTCCAGCACTCAGAAGTCGTGAGTGTTTAGCCTGGAGCTGAAGCAGGCTGGGTGGTGGTGGCTTACTCTCTGCATGCTGTCAGGCACATGTAGATGTTATTTCCCTTTATCTGACTTATATCTGTTTGTCTTTTAGCTTGAACATTAGCTTGTCCTGAGTTTGGAGATGTGAAGTGGAGATTTGGCTAATTTAGGCTATGATATGAATACCAGATGGGTTGTTTCAGCTCTGTAAACACACTTGATGCTCCTGTAGCCCCCCGTGACGTCAGCACAGCCTCATCTGTCCTCTCGGGGGCTTTTAGGTGGTTTGGAAGGCGCTCACCGACCCCCTTCGTCTGCTCTGAAACGTATTTTTCTACCAGAGAAATCGCCTTCATGTGTCAAACGATGAATCGCTGTGCTATCAGAGGGAGTGCAGAGTCAGCAGGGAGAGCTTCTCATAAGTCTGAGGCGAGGCGAGTCTGTCTGAGCGACAACAAAAGTAATGAAAAAGAGCAGGTGTAGGTGAGCGCTGCGGGCTTCTTCTCTGACTCAGTCATAACTTCCCGCTCCGGAGGATGTTATCAGTCTGCTCCTGGGTGGGAGATTCATCATTGCGTGTAGAAATCACAGATTATGGAGCAAAACCAAAATGACTGTGGCTTAAAAAGGACAACATGACCCAGACGTGGGAGAACACTGACCTTTATTCATGCATTTAAAAACCTCAAAGTAAAAATGATTGAGACAAGTGTTTTTCATTAAAGCTCCTGTTTGTTTAAATCGGATGCAGCTGGGCTGGTTACACAACGATGATGTTTGATTGATTTTAATGATGAAATAATTCCTTCAGCACTGAACACTGTTTAGCTCTGACCACGTCAGAGAGGAAATGCTTCATAAATATTTTCCCCTGGTTTCGTCTTCGAGCACTCCGTGGATCTGATTCGGCGGATGAATCTGATGCGTGCAGCGATTCTGGTGTCCTGCTTTTCGTACGGCATTTATTCACATTTGGAGGCGTGTCTTGGAGCTACTTTTGGGAAAAGGACAGTCTTTCATGTTTGTTGACAAAACATGACAAGTCATATTCTAAATGATGTGTCTTGGCACATATTTAGAAACGAGAAATGCCGTAGCTTTGAAAACTGTCCGACCGCCGTCTTGAACTCCGTTATTCACGCTCTCAGGTCACGTCGTGCGTTTCCATCTGTTTCCATGAATCCAAGTACAAAGTCTGGCAGGCTGTTGGTTACATTTAAGGCCTGTCCGACATAACCTGAACCTGATGTAGGTCTGCGTTTACAGGGCTAAAAATCAAACTCTGCTACATCCTAAGTGGTCTCAGGTGGGCAGAGGGACTGTGTTCCTTCATCCTCACCGACCCCTCAGCACTTCTTTCCCCGCAAATGAATTAAAAACCAAACTGCTGACTAGAAAATGGTAGTTTTTAGTACAGCATGAATTCTTCATAAATCTTCTTTAATGCACAGTTTGTGATTTCTGTACCATCATCATCATCATCATCCTGCTGCAATGTTTGTACAGTTCCTGCCTCCTCCTAGTCGAGTGGACCAATCCTGATCAAACGTTGCATAAACATTCCCTCGGACTGACGTATACAAATATTTAATACAAATGTCGCAATCGTATATATTTTTTTTTCATTTGACAGCACCAAACAGCAGCTTTATGACCACTGCACCGCACGCACGTTTGTAGATGTTTATTGGACTTGTTTGTCCAGCACATCCCACAGATGCTCGATTGGATTGAGATCTGCGGAATCTGGAGGACAAGTCAACACCTCAAACTCGTTGTTGTGCTCCTCAAACCATTCCTGAACCGTGTTTGCTTTGTGGCAGGGAGCATTGTCCTGCTGACAGAGGCCAGAGCCATCAGGAAATACTGTTTCCATGAAAGGGTGTAGATGGTCTGCTACAGTGCTTAGGTACATGGTATGTGTCAGAGTAACATCCACATGGATGAAGGACCCATGTTTCCCAGCAGAACATTGCCCAAAGCATCACACTCCCTCTGCTGGCTTACCTTCTTCCCACAGTGCATCCTGGTGTTCCCAGGTAAGGGAGGCCCGGCTATCCATGTGATAGAAAAGAAAACAAGACTCATCAGATCAGGCCACCTTCTTCCATGGCTGCTCCAATTGTGATGCTCACGTTTTCATTGTTGGAGCTTTCAGTGTTGGCCAGGGGCCAGCATGGACACACTGACTGCTCTGCAGCCCCAAACACAACAAGCTGATGCTCTGTGTATTCGGACTCCTTTCTATCAGAACCGCCACAAACTTTCTCATCAGTCTGAGCTGCAGCAGCTCGTCTGTTTGATCGGACCACACAGACCAGCTGTCACTCCCCACATGCATCAGTGACCCTCGGCCCCCATGACCCTGTCTCTGGGTCACTGTTCCTTCCTTGGCTTCCTCACACTTGCCCATTTTTCCTGCTTCTAACATCAGCTTTGAGGCCGAAACGGTCACCTGCTCCCTGATGTATCCACAGGTGCCACGATGAAGAGAGGATGATTCGTTCAGCTGTCAGTAGCCATTATGCATATTGATGTATATATTCATTTACCTGCTAGAAGGAGGCCCATGAAACTTTATGTACCGTATTTTCCCGACTATAAGTCACTCCGGAGTATACGTCACACCAGCCAAAAAATGCACAATAAAGTAGAAAAAAACATATATAAGTCGCTGGACTATAATTTGCATTTATTTGGGTTAAATTTATTTGATAAAGTCTGAGACCAAGAACAGATGTTTCATCATGAAAAGCAATTTATAATAATAATGTTTTAGAGAACAACAGGCCGAATCGGGGTACGGTACGTGAACGTAACATGTTCAGCTACACGACGCATAGACAACAAACTGAGTGCGTGTCTGGTGTGTAACATTAACAGTTATTCAGATAACTATAGCATAAGGAACATGCTAACTCCGGAGGTAGACGAAGCACATCTTCCTCCTTTGCGTTGCTTTTGTCTGACTCTTTGTCAGTCGCAGTTTCAATGATTCCGGCCTTTCTGAATCCCGACAGGATGGTTTCGGTTGTCACTGAAGCCCATGCTTTGTCGATCCATCCAATGACTTCCAGAAAAGTTGCGTGGCGTATTCTCCCAGCTGCCGTGAAGCTGTGCTCTCCATCCATCATCCACAGGTTACGCAGGACTGCCTTAAAGCTCTGGTTCACGGAGATGTGAAGTGGCTGGATTATTTTGGTTAAGCCTCCAGCAATAATGGCAGGCATGGAGTTGAAAACTTATAATTTATATAATAATGTGTTAATAATTTCACATATAAGTCGCTCCGGAGTATAAGTCGCACCCTCGGCCAAACCATGAAAAAAAGTG
>VUQK01001702.1:34980-47782 GCA_015106715.1 Bujurquina vittata
GGCGAAGCAAGCGGCTACACTGCGCTGTGATAGGCTGTGAGGAGGAGCGACCCCACAGCGACATGAACCTGCTGTATCGTAAGAGCCGGCTGGACTGGAGGCAGAGAGACCAAGAGGGAAGTAAAAAGAGGTGAGTGGATTACAATAGGGTTCAGTTCAGTGGAAATAAGCCTCTTAGCCGGTGTGAACAAGTTTAATTTTCAAAATCTTAATTCCAGGCACCGTTTGTGAAGTCAGGTTCACCTGGAAAGTCTCATAGGAATTTGCATAGCAGCAGTTCATGATGAAGTTAATATGTTCTCTAGATAAGATAAACTAGTATAATGTAGAGCTGAATTTCACAGGCCAAAAGCAGGGCAAAAACACTGATAGAAATGACAAAACTGAGTTGTTGCCTAGCTTCTGGATGCGTATGCAATTAATTTCCTCTACGCTACAGTGTTATACAGTAGTACATGGGCATAAGATCAACTGGTTTCATTGGCAGTAACATGTATAAATCTGGATTATTCACTATTTCACTGTTTTCATAAGAAGCGAGAGTGCACATTTATAGGTTTGACTAAATGTACATTTCACATGCATACTGTACATCACTCACTTAAAATGCTGCGTGCCGACAGCTTTTCAGCAGCCAAAGAGCAAACGAGAAAGAAATTAAAATGAGTTTTTATGAAATATTTACCGACAGCGGAAAGTCAAGGCGCTGCAGTTCCATGTTCTCCATGTACTTTTACTTATGACTCTAAATTGTGATCAAATAGTTTTAGGTTGGTACTTGTTCATTATTACAGAATTCTTCACAGAGACAGGATATTAAAAATGGACAAATTCACTGTGATGTCACTCCCCAAGTGGAGCATTTTGGCCAATCTGACTGAGAAACCACTGTGTTGAAAGTGTTACAAAATAGTGTAGCTTTAATGACTTCACCCCACTCACAGTGTATAAATAGATGAGTCAACCCCAGCTGGCTGTTGGAAAAAATACACACTGGCTTCACAGTTCAGACCTGGATGGTATGTCCATCTTTTGTTTACAGTCTATGACATTACTGAACTTTACTTATGCAACTGCTTGATTTACTTGGTGCTAAACACTACACAGTGTGTGTTCAAGGCTATAATTTCTGTACCAATATGACACAGTTAGCTGTTGATGTATCAGCTCCAACCTCTTTTTTTTAATGTCTTCCATCAGTAGTGAAAAGCAATCATAATAAATCACAACACAAAATTTGTAGCATTGTAGTATAATCCGAATAATCAAGAAGAAAGAACACTGAAACTCAGCCAAACCAAATAACCAAATTAAGTCAAGCACTCTGCAAAAGGGTCAAAACAGATGTCAGCAACCTAACGTCACCACACTCACATGACAGTTTGGGCTCGACGGTGTTGTCTTGCAAAGGCTGTGCATCACGGCGAGTGAGTGTTCTTGTGCATCTGAGCATGTGGTTTGGGGGCAGTGGAGGGATGTGCTGTTCAAATGTGAGTCACCTGTAATTCACCAAATTCCACACTGAGTATGGGCTATTTGTGCGCTAGAGAAGCAGAGCATCAAAGACAACAATTCAAGTTTGTTTAGATGTGCTGTCCAATGCTTTATGACTCACAGCGGTAATTGGAGGCCTTCGTGTTGGCAGCAGAGATCAACGCATGGCAGCATCAAGCCAGTGGAGGTGTAGGGCAGCAAGTAGGACAACGGGACACGATGAGTGATGAAAGCAGAGCTGAGTGGGGCCAGAGGAGCAGAGGTGGGAAGCGGGACATGACCGGTGATAATTACGAACAGGACAGGGTCAGGGATAAAACTGCACAGGGACAAAAGGGGTGAAAACCGAACGGACTTAAGGGAGGACAGTAACTGCAAACCTGGCTGGAGAGTGAAGGAGACAGAAAGAGAGAAGGGACAAAGGAAGCTGTTTGCTGGTAGACAGTTTAACATCTTGAGGCTCCCAGTAGAGAAATCACATGAAACACAGGCGGCTGTGGAGATGCAAATGGTAAATAGGTGAGTTTTAATATGAGTTTTAAAAATAGAGATTGTTCCTTATGGCGCAATACAGGCAGATGAACAATTCCCAGTAGTGGCCACAGTAAATAGAGTTTTTATTAATTTTTGTTCTCATTTATAAGTGTTAATAGTCTGGTAGTGGTATAGCCTGTTACTTCATAGGGTGAGAGGTGGGGGTACAGGTTCCCAGTTTCTGAACATATTATCGGCTTAAATATTTAAAAATTGCTTTGAATAGATGACTCATTCATTTCCCTCATGAATGCACTTTGTTGTGACTGTCATCCAGCCTCATGAGAGTAGAAACTCTTAACATAAATGAAAAACACAAACGATAAGGTTGTTGTCTAAAGTGACACACACACAGACAAAGGCAGTCGTTGTCTTCCTGTGGAATATTCAAGATGTATTTATCTATGTGGTTATTCACTGTCATAAAAGGAGGATGTGTTTTGTCCTTTAGTTGCTTTAAGGTCATTTAAAACCCTCTCACATGCTAGTAAACAGTGCCATAATAATACTATTATGAGAATCAATAGACAAAGACTGTCTTTCACTGCTTTGGTTAAAGCGCCAGGCACTTTCACTTTTTATGTGATTTTTTTCTTCCGGTGACCGAGGAAGAATCAGATCGCTTTAAAACCATGCTAGTGACAACCCATAACTTAAGGCAATCAATTAAAATGTCGAGTACTCTGTCAAGTATGTCACTAAGGTCCAACAGAATGAGGGCAGATACACACTCAGCGTTCAGTATTAACCCCTAACTTTAACGACAGACGGCTTTACTGCTCCGATTTGCCCTCAAACCACATTGGATGCGCTCAAAAGCTTTATCACCATAGTTATCCAAGCTTTTGGGAATATCTTACACTTCGAAGAGGAGGAGGTGGTATTCAAGAGTGTGTGCGTAGATTAATCTAGCAAAGAAATGGTTTTGAACAATATTTCTGTTTGTTAAATCTTGTATTCATAATCAAAAAGATAGACATTTGCACAGCAATCGTATTTTGCCTTAAAATAACAAGAGCTCACTGTCCTGAACTGGCAAGCTTCAGCTTATTTTCTGGTACAGATTTTCATTTAATAAGATTTAGATGAAAGGCAGATTTTGTAACCTTTAGACAGAGCAGGGCTAAGAGTTTCCCCTCTCTATATTTAAGATAAGCTAACCAGCTGCTGTCTGTAGCTTCATTTTTAACATGCAGATATGAGGGTGGTATTGATCTCATTTAGCCCCTGCAGATTTTGAGCTTAATGTGAAGCAGCAAGAAAGGTAACGCAAATATAGAGGTGGGAGTCCTGATACTTTGCGAATTGCTGAGTCTGGTCTCATTTTGAAGCTGCTGGGAGCCCTGCCTTCAGATGAAATAAAAACAAAGCAACACTTCAATCAGAAAGCGCACCTCAGCCTCTGTTCTGGCCTTAATTCTTCCCTGTTGCATCTGTGTTGATTGTGAAGAGTTACTAGTACATCTTCACAGGCATTCAAGGGGATAAAGACATGTACAGTGCAACTGTATCCTGTTCCTCTAACACGCTTATATAAACAAACACTGCCTCACACATGAAGAAGGAAAACAGGACCCTCTTTTTTTCTCTATGAACAGCCTCACTGCATTTTCTGCTGCTTGAAATGTTGAATGCAAATTCAAAGCTCCAGCTGTCTCCTCCTGTGCTTCAGAGGGATTGCAACTGATCTAAAAGGAAGCGCTCCAAGGCCCATAGTTATATGTCACAATTAACTACTAGGGTGAATAATTTACAGTACTGTGCAAAAGTCTTGTGTCATCCCTCAGTTCTTTACATTTTGCTTCCAAAGAACCAGAGTTTATGGTCTTGAGCAGTTGTTCTCCAGCTTCCTGAAGGTCTTTCAAAGTTTTTCTTTGGCTGCTTTGTCACTTATTTTCACTCCAGTCCTTGTACCTGAATTTAGCAAAGAACTCATTTTAAATTGGCTCTTTATGCACTTTGTCACTAGCAGCCTGTTGCAAAACATGTAAAAGCTATCTGAAGTTATGAAAAATGTCAATGATAATACAGTTTGATAGACATAAAATAGTATTTTTGCACCAACAAAGTGATTCCCAAAGAAATATTAGCTGAAAACTTGGCATATCTAATCATAATGTGCAGTGTGTCCTTAATGTTTTTGAGAAAACTGGACAAATGGAAGAAGAAAAGAAGAAGTTTGCAGGCCTAAAAAACTATTTGCAGCAGATGAACAGTATCTGGAAAAAAAAGCTCAAAGTTTTACCAATATGTACAGAGGAGATCAGCGACAGCCAGTGTCTACAGCCATCTGTGAAACACGGTGGAGGCTCTGCTGTGCTTTGATGCTGCATTTCAGACAGTGGTGTTGGAGCTCTTGTCAAACTTGATGGAATTATGAATGGAGAAAAGGACCATCAGATTTTGATCCACCGTGCTGGAAAGCACCTGGAATCTGCATCTGGAAAGCATGTGATTGGCAACTTCATTCCTCAGCGTGACAATGATCCCAAACACACTGCTACAGTATAGCTGGATATATTATTATAGAATAATTATCAACATTATTGAAGGAGTGTGGGATCATCCTGACAGAGAACAGAACAAAAATTAGCCAATATCCAAACAAGAGCTTTGAATGTCCTTCAGGAAGCCTGGAGAACTATTTCTGAAGACTACTTAAAGAAAAGACAAGAAAACTTGCAACTATTTGCATTTTTCTTGCAAAATATAAAAAATAAGAGGTGGTTCAAGACTTTTGCATAGTACTATACACACACGCAGAAACAATATCCCATGATTGCAAACATTTAGACAAAATATGAATATGAACTTCCAAATGTGCTCCCCGCCCCCCTTTGGGACATGAGAAGCATAAAATCCTGGTGGGCAAATTCCATCATAGGTTTGAATGTTTTTCTTTGTATCAGCACAGTAGTTTTGCTAATGTTGTTGGTGAGGAAATCAAAAACACTTAGTTTGAAGTTGTCTTGTATGCCAAAAATTTATGTCATGTTTCTTGTTGGTGAAGAAGACTGAGACAGTTTTGCTTCTTACAATCTCGCTAGAGTTTTGTGTATAGATGTGCTGAAAAACATTTGAACCGAGATGCGCAACTCAAATAAGTGGCATATTGTCTTTTTTACACACCCTTCAAATACATCTCGGTTACCCCGTGGAAAACTACTACTCCAACTACTGCCAACTTTAGTAAAATGCTGCAGTATTTTGTCAAATCGTTTTCTCCGTCAGTTTTTATTGCTGCTGTAGCTTGAGTCATTGATGATTTCAAACACCAAGTATCAAACACCAGAAAATCACAACTGTTCCCATGGTAACAGATAAAATGCTTCTGTTGATCCTGAGAGGAGAAAACAGATGTAGGTTGAATATATATAAACATGTTTAAAAAATAAGTAAAAAAAACAAGACAAAACAGGGGAATTCCAGTGTCACAGTGACCATGCATACTTTGCTTTTGACAAGGCAATTTGTTTTCTAATTGAATGTGTCTGAGGGCTAAGCACACATAGAGGAATTCAGATGTGAATGCAGAAAGGTAAAGGAGCCTCCGGGGTGTTTTTCTCAGCAGCAGACAGCCTGCAGGCATTTCTTTATTGCAAAGAGGATGTTTGTAGACCAAAGAGAGAGTGAGGAAAAGGGGAGGTCAGAATAAGGAGTATTACATGAATGTTTTAAACTTCACTATGATTTCTTCATGCTACAATATTTTTCCTCCTTTAACACTTTATCAACCCTGTTCCTTCATTCCAGCTCCACACAAAATGACCCCTCAGCTACTGTTGGCAAAGTCAGAGACCTGGCTTCTTTTCGACGGCACTTCCGAATGGGTTTCATGACCATGCCTGCCTCCCAGGACCTATCTCCTCACTCCTGTGCCTCTGCCATGGCGCCACGCTCGCAGTCCTGCCACGCTGTGGGTGCCGGGGATACTAGTCTGGAGAATGGAGATTACTCCGACACCCAATCGCAACATGGCGGCCGCTGTCCTCCAGCCAAACCCAAACGCCATCCTAGTACTCGCCTCAGCTCCTCATCTGCTGATAGCAGAGGACCTCCTCCTGAGACACCACCACCCCCTCCACCCACTCACTCACAGGCCAAACACTCAGAGAAGAAGAATGGTGAGAAATGTGTTTCCAGGTGCATATTCTAAGGAGAAAATTAGATGTTGTTTTGAAATGCCTGGTTTTTTTTGTCCCCTGTAGCCATGAAAAAGTCTGACTCTGGAGACATTGGAACAAAGAAGGTGCCTCCTTTAAAGCCCAAGAGAAGTCCCAGCACCCAGCTGTCCTTTGACCCTCTCCCTCCACGTGTGCCTCCTTCTGCCTCATCAATGCCCTTCCAGGCATCAGACTCTCAAATTCAGACAGGAGATGGGGATGATGAGCCAGTCTATATCGAAATGGTGGGCCAAGTGTTTACCAGAGACAGTCAGACGGCCACACCCCACCCTGTAACCCCTGTGGCCACCACACCGGACTCTGACTCAGACCAGAGTGAGGCAATCTATGAGGAGATGAAGTACCCAATGCATGAGGACAGAGAGTCCCAGAGACACCTCCCTCCCAAACACGAGAAACTGAAAACCTCAAAACACTTTCATGTCACCCCTTCCTCTGCCAGCAGCTCCTCCTCTCTGCCACGGCCTTCTTCTTCTTCCCCTTCCTATTCCAAACCCAAAGCTACTGTATCAATCTCCCATTCATCTCCTCTGCCTGTCTCTGCATCCTCCACCCCAGTACCACAGGTCCTCTCTGCCAGTCCACACACGCCACGAGCTCCTACTCCCTATCTGCTGCAAGGGAATAAATCTGAGCAAGAGTCAAACACAAAGATCCCAGCCCCATTCCCCAATCTTCTACAGCACCGACCCCCACTGCTTGCCTTCCCTCACCCTGCAGCAGCCTCCAGCGGGGTTGGGGTGCAAAACAAGTCATCCACTTCCTCTAAAATTGGAACTCAGACATCAAGTACAACAACGCAAGCAAGCACCTCTTCTTCAGCTTCTTCTAATATTCCTGTATCCCTATCTGGCTCCAAGGAGTTATCAGGGGGAAGTGCAACGCAGCAGGACAAGCACAGCAGAGACGCCCAGTTAGGCCCAGCTCCTGGACTGAGGGCTAGGAGTCATTCCACACCCCTTCCTCCTTCCTCTAAATCCACCTCCCCCTTCTCCCATCACCACCACCACCCTCACCATCGCCCCTCACACTACCATCACTATCGGAAGCCAGAGAGAGGAGATTCTCCTAATCCAATCAAGAGTAACGCTCATTCTTCAAACCAGGCCACAGTTCAGACACAAACATCAAGTACAGGCAAGGAGGGCAAGTCTGTTAGCTTCCTCTTGAAGTCTGATAAAGGTGAGAAGGAGAAGGACAGGGAAAAGGATCGAGACAGGGATCGAGACAGGGATCGAGATAGAGAGAGGGATAGGGATAGGGGTAGAGGAGACAGGGACAAGGAAAGAGACAGAGACAAGGAGAAAGACAAGGACAGAGATAGAGATAGAGACAGAGAGAAGGATAAAGAGAAGGACAGGGAACGAGACAGAGAAAGGGATCGTGATAGGGAAGGAGGTCCACACTCCTTACAGTTGGACATTGCTACCAGCACGGGTAGCCAAACGCCTCAAAGCAGCACCAGCTCAACCCCCACACCATTATCCTCATCTCAGCGTCCTCATTCTCGCCCACATCTTCGCTCTCACACTCCTCACGGTTTGCCAGCATACAAGCCTCCCTCCTCGGACAGCCCCTTGCTATGGACCTACCCCTCTGGTGGCTTCCGGAGGCCCCCGGCTTATGAGAGCTTAAGAGGCAGCTCTCAGACTCCATCTCTGCAACAGCCCTCAAGTCTTACTGGTATTGGTGAAGGGGCATCTAGGAGCAATGGTGGGTCTACATCCCTTCAGTCCAAAGTTGGCTTCATGCCTTGGGACAGCAGTGCCAGCTTATCTGCAGATGATGGGTCTTACTGGCCTATGCAGAGAAAATTATCCTTCAGTCATGGGAGCAGAGAGACAGAGAGTAAGTCAGAGGCTATTTTGAATACAAAGTGCAAATACTATAATAAAATGAGGGCTCTATTAATCCTGCATTCTGTTCCTTCCCTTGTCTCAGAGGATGAAGGGCGGGCATGGAATGGTAGTGCTGATGCCCTGTTAAGGATGGACAAGGATGATCTTGGGATGGGGTCTCGGGGAGGCCATTCGGGCATCCCAGTCCACTTCAGTGGGTCCTCAAGCAGGGCCCTCGGTCACAGTGAATCACTGGCCGGCACTGATAGCAATCCAGGATTCAGAGCTCTTCCCAGAGTAGGGCTGCCTCTTCCCTGCCAGACCTTTCCTGCCTGTCGCAACGGAGGTAGGGAAACACTTACTGGGCATAATCTTTTATTCAGATTCTAAGCACAAGATTGGATTTACAAAGGAGCTATAGCAGTGGGTTTAACATGGAGACTCTTCTACTGACTCTGTTGTGGTGTTGCTCTTAAACTCGGACAGCTTACTTGTTTTGTGTCCTTGTCAGACATCAGAATTTTGAAGAAGTCGAGAGTAAAATTGCCTGTTCTCTTGTTCTCTACTTTGACTGCCACAAAAGGCCAACAGCAGAGCAAATAAAAGAAGGGTTCCATAAATGGACTCACATCCTTGTGCAGTCACACATTCATGAATGTCTCCAGGTGTTTAAAGTGCACATTGTGACAAACCCTGTTGTTTAACAAACTTTATATTTGACTTTAATTTAATTTGGATGTTAGAGGAAAGTTTAAAGCAGTCAGAGTGCAGCTCTCAACAACTGTGGACAGTCAAATTTCTGTGGCACTCAGTTACGCCCTTTCTGTAAAGTAACTGGGTTAACTTTATTTTGGAATGTACAAATATTTATGTAGAAGAAATATTCAAGTTTTTATCTTATTTTGGTACAATTTGAAGAAAAAAAAGCCTTCAAACTTAATGAGCGCTCAGTGTTCTTGTCTCCAATAAAACTGTAGCTAGATATCATAGCTCTCTATGCTAAAATGAAGTTATATTCACCTGTTCTCATTACTAAGCACACAATATAATGTTTGTTTCCTTACAGAAGTGGGGCGGCTGGGTCGCTCCTCCTCTGCTGCTGGAGTGAGACAGGTGGGTGGAGGAGACGTTCAGAGACAGAGCAGTCTACCAGCACGGGAAGCCCTGAATCAGGTCAATGCACTGTATTGTACTCACCTTAAAACTACAATTTATTTTATTATCATCCCAGGTAGATTTTAGAGTGACCATTAATATAGTTCTCATTATTACTTCCCCCTCTGCTAGAGACAGAGCCCCTGCAGATCTATTTTTAGCTGGTAGATATGCCCACTGAGCAGAATAAGGTTCTGGCTTGCCTCAAAAAAAAAAGAAAAAAAAAAGGTATATGACGTAGGATAGTATTCAATCAGTAAATCAGAGGCCTTCGTGGGTTAGAGAACAAGCTGTACTCTGTTTTGAGAGGTGAACTGCAGTCTTCTAGCAGCACATTTTGCCCAGTTTCTGGCTCCATAGCAAGTGCTGACGCAGTTTGAGTGTGCTGCAGAGACTGTCTGCATGTGTCTGGTTGACCCTCCCTCAAACTATAATAGATGCAGCAGGACTGCATCCTGGTGGCTGTCTGTAGGAACTGCAGTTTTTTTCAACACGCATAAAGACTGGCTGTCTGTCACTGTTAACGCCACTGCAGTGATCATAGAGGTTTAGAAATTTCAATATTATTAGATGATAAATGAATACACAAAAGCACTAACTTGATTTTTTTTTCTGCTCTGTTTTCAGCTGCATAGTTTAGCCCAGCCTCAAGTACCCTGCAGTCCCAGCAGTCCCAGTGGTCCCGGTGTGTCACGGCAACAGCAGCAGCAGCTTCAGCTACACCAGCAACAGCTGCAATTAAAGCAGCAGCTCCAGCAGCTTCAGCAACAGCACCACCTGCAGCTGCAGTTCCAACAGCTCGCTCAGTTGGCACAGGGACAACCTGCTGTCAGTGGGGGCACCACCCCATCCACTTCGCAGACCCAGAGAGATGGCAAGCTGCTGGAAGTCATTGAACGTAAACGTTGCCTCTGCAAAGAAATCAAGGCCCACAGGCGTCCTGACAAAAGCTTGTGCAAGCAGGACAGCATGCCCATCCTCCCTAGCTGGAGACGGACACCTGAACCTCGTAAGACTGGCACACCTCCCTGCCAGAGGCCACAGGCTGTTGTGTGGGACACAGCTATCTGACGTGGAAGTCAGGCCAGTGAGTATAACACCAGAAGAGAGACAGAACACACAGATGAGTTGAAGATGGCTTATTTATGAATGAGATTAAAAATGGCTATAGTAACTGGAAAATTATTTAAATGGTTGTGGTGATGTAATTACCACCAAGGAATGGGAGACTGGACAAGGAAGAAAACACTTTTTTTGTGCGATAAACTGATCTGAGAACAGACTCTTAACCCATCTGGGGAAAAAAACAATGCTGATCGAGAGGTGAAGAATAAGAAGTATTACAATCAAACTAAATTAATTTCTTATCAATTGGATTTGTATCTGCTCTGTATTATGAAGTACACTATGTAAATGTGTTCTAATTGCCAATGTTTGGGTTTTTTTTGCCACAAAACACCAGTATTATTGCTACAAGAAGAAGACACCAACTAAATAATAATTAGTGGGTTGTTTTCTGAAATCAGTGTTGCCAAATTTTGTCCTGACTACTTGATACATAAAGGAATTGTGTATTTTCGCCAACAAACAGGTGTCCAACATGCTTAGAAACTACTCTGTGGATGAGAAAAGGCAAGACTCATAGATAAGTTACTGAAGTGTTTCTTGAAATTGTGAATGTATATGAGATGTCTTGGTATCAATAGATTGTCATTGTGGATGCAAATAATCATCACCGAGGAGTAAAAGCTACCTACCGTATCTGTTTGCATATTTGTAATGTAAATCTATTTACTTTCTCAACATTTCTGCAATTTTATAGCAATATCCTCCCAAAGCTGGAGCAACATAATTAAAAACTTGTGTCAACTAGCCTACAATACATATCTAAGACTTGAATAAGTCATATTTACTGTGTCATTCTCTGCATGTCATGATAGACATACAGTATTGTAAAAAAAAAATGAAAATAAAAATTAGTGTAGAGATGATCATGGCAAACTTTTACATATAGCAAATCTTCACTATGATAACGTGTGGTTGTATAAAAAGATGAATACGTTGCTTGGGGGAGGGGTCTCATTAGAAAAAAAAAAGGTGACAGATGGCACACGCTGTGCAGTCCAGTCAATGGTACAAAAATTTCATCACCCATGCTTATCCACAGTTGCACATTAGTGATTGTTCCACCACACCGAAAAACAAGCACTTAACACCCATGAACACAGACTGTGCAATATGGTGCAACTGATAAGACTGTGAGTATTGATCACCTCAAACAGAATGCTGGAACAATCTGCACAAAACATTGTATACGCTTAGGAGAAGTTAAGGCCTAATGTACTGTAAATAGTTATGTACAACTGTATTGAAAATGTAGCAATTATTTCCATTTTCATACTTGTAATCAATACATATTATGTAGCATATATTGTATAAACATAATTTTGTTCACTTGTTTTTTCTAAAAGTACTTTATCTGCTGCAGCCAGTCCATGCATTACTTATAGTTCTACTAATAAACAGTAAGCCCTCTAAAGAAAGGCACAGTCCAACAGTTGTTTATTTAAATTTATGCAAGACTCCCTTTAAGCTGTGTTATTGATTTATTTATGCCCTTTTTCTACATCCATTTTTATTTGTGTACAGATTTCAACAGCCTGTTGTCTTGACATTTTTGAATACTTGCTGCTATCTTGAACTACTGGTGTTGTTCACTCAACTATACAGTGTTACCATTAGAAACATTATTAATATAGTGCTTATTGTTAGATATTTGTTTTTGGTTTTCTTTGGTTTTCTTTTGTTTTTTCTCAAAGCCACGTGAAATGAAGTTTGTACCTTGAAGAGTGAGCCCTTCTGTAATAGTATTAAGGCGCTTGAATGTCTCTTGGTTGTTGTCGTTTTTAATGATAGTAAGCACCAAACTGTACAGTACAGTACACCCAGTGAAAAGAAAGACCTATCTAAATGTTTAAGAGTCACTACTTGGCCTTTTGTTTTAGCGCCACCTGCTCGTGTTTGAGGATCAGAGTCCATTTTCAAGCAAACACAGGTCAGGTTGAAGGAATCGGGCAAGTGCAATGCATGCAGAGATTCCTTACACTGAAATGCTCCAGCGATTCTTACTATTGTGCCCAATTTTGATTTCAGATACCAAGTAATCACCTTACTATACTTCCCTTTCACGGACTGATATGGAACCCTCGGTATCGTTTCCAGAATAGTTTACAGAAGCTGTTGGTTTTGTGTGTCTTCTAAAAACAGTGGCCATTATATGCGTGCCATACTATATTGATATGGTAAGATACGGTGTACCTTGGAAATCACTGTAGTGCTATATTTGCATTGATATTGTCATTGAAAATAAATTTTATATAATGAACTTTACACAACAAACAGGTGTGTTCCATGTTTTCATGCCACGTGTTGTGTTACAGTGGAGAAGGTGGTGAGGTTGGGGTACAGGTGTATGATCACCTTCTGTGCCCGCCTTGCTCCCCACTTCTTCTGTTGTGCCTCCAAGCAAGTAGTAATGCAGTCAGCACTTTACGATAACACATACAAGTTATTTTGCTCAGTAACCCATGAGGTATC
>VUQK01001704.1:2691-14271 GCA_015106715.1 Bujurquina vittata
TTTAACCATGAGATGAGGGGAAAGAGGATTTTTAGTTTTTTTTTTTGGAAGATGACATACAGATGCTTATTTCGCTTTCCAGACATTTTCCCAGTTTCCAGTTTTTATCTTTGAACAAGGGGGAAACTAAAAACAGCAAAATAAAAAGTGGAAAATTAAAGGGAAAACAGAACAGAAAGAGATGTGGGGGGGAATGCAACTTTCACCAGTTGGGAAGGAGAATCAGAAAGGTTAAAGAAACTCGGCTCCATACATAGAATTTATTTCTTCGGATATTCAGGGTATAGGTTAATTTTTCCATCTTGGATATTTCTAAAGTAACATCTAACTAACCATCTATAGGAGGGGTTGGGTTAAGCCATTTTCTTGTAATGTTTTTCTTGCTCACCACTAAAAGGGCTTGCAATAGTTTCCTGTCCATTTTCTGTTTCAGAATAGCAACATCAGCAAGATAGAGCATCACAAAATCAAACTGTATTACAGTTCCCAAAAACTCCAAATATCCCCCCAGGTTTCCTCTGGAACTGCTGCTTCCTCATCCCATTTTTGTTTTATACAGAGAGTATTATCTTTCTCTGTTATAAACAGGGCAGTATATAGTATGGAAATCAATTTATTTGTCTTTGAGTTATATGCATTCTCCAGAATCTTGTAAAACTCTGATTCAGCTCCGGTAAACCCTGTGGTTTTGCAATTTGTAGTGAAGATATGGCGTACCTGAAGATATCCACAAAAGTCCTCTTTCCTTAGGCCATATCTATCCTGCCTAGACTGAAAGTTATGAAAAATATTATTTTCTGTTGACATGAGGTAGGTTGTAATACCGCTCTTTATCCAGAATTTAAAGGTGCAGTCACGGTTGGGAGGGAATTCTGTATCAAATGTACACCATCTGAACAAATACTAAATTTTTTCAATTTGTGTGAGATTGACCACATTCCTTCAAATTTTCAACGTTAGACTTACCCAACAATTTATCTCCCCCAATTGAGCGGCCAGCCCTCTATCATCAATCAAGGCCTGCAAAGGAAATCCAGCCAACATTTTAGACTCAATTTCCTTCCACTTGGCCCTATAATCCTCGATACACCAATACAGAAGTGGGGCCAGCTGGGATGCATAAAAATAGTATTTGAGGCGTGGGAGAGCCATGCCACCTATTTCCTTACTTAGTTGTAGGTTCTATAGTGGACCCTTGGCTTTTTCCCTTGCCAGATAAAGCGGGATATCAGCCTATCCCATTCCTTAAATTGTGCGGCTGGCACCTCAATCGGGAGAGTTCTAAATAGGTACAGCAATCATGGTAGCACTATCATCTTAATTGCATTTATTGTGGAGCTCAGGCTTAAATATTGAACAAGACTCCACCTGTAAATCTGCCTTTAGTCATCATTACTCCTAAGTATTTTATTCCCTCAGCTTCCTATTTTAAATGAAATTTGTCCTTCTAGTTTGTTGTTGCTGTGTAGTTCAAAGTCATAACTTGTGTTTTTGAGATATTTAACTTATAGGCCTATAGCTTTCCAAATTCTTTCAGCAGAGACATTAAGTCTATAAATGACTTATCTGGTTCCTCCGTGAAGATGAGCACGTCGTCAGCAAACATTGCCACCTTGTGTTCCACCCCTGCTATTGACACTCCCGTAATTTGCTTTCTTTGTCTAATTAGTTGCTCCAGGGGTTCAATGAATAGTGCAAGGATTTACAGTTTCAGAAAGAAATCAGAGCTAACTCCAATTCTGAGTCAGTTACTGGGGTAAGAGACTCTGAACCTAACCTGCTCACCTGCAGGTTTTATCCAACAAACTCTGAGTGTGTCTCTGACTCCTCCCCACCTGCTGCACCTGAACCACCTGTCTGACACTCAGATTCATTTCCTCCATAAAGTCGCTGCAAAGTGATCAGAGGAGTGAAATTATTTGCAGATGTTTCCACAAGCACTGAAATCCCAGTTAGATGTTATTTCATCATTTTATTATGTAACATGAAGCTTTTACAGTCATTGACTTACTGTATGAACAGGTTGTAAGGATGGAGACAGTGATGGTGTCACAGATTTAGAATGAGGCAGCTGCAACTGTCAGCCTGTCAGTCACATCCTCTGAAACATTTACTGTAGTTACTGTAGCATCACTGTTACATCACACTGATCTGTATGAAGCTTTAGACACAGAACATACTGATCAATGATCAATGATCGATCACTGATCATTGGTCGTGTTGTAAAAAGTCACTGATGCAAAAATGTCTGGATCTTCAAGATGATGTGAATGTTTGAGTGAAGATGAGGCTGAAATGATTTTAAGACTTAAAAAATGAACTAAATGTATTTAAAGTGACTTAAATGAACCCAACATTTTGAACGTTATGACATCTGAAATTCAAAGTAAGTAAGCAAGTAAGTAAAAATATATTTGTGTAGCACATTTCAGTGGCAAGGCAATTCAAAGTGTTTTACCTCATAAAAAAACATCAAGCAGCTACACATGATAATCATAGAAAGATGGTCAGCATGTAATAAGATATTTTCTTTGTTTGTGGACTACTACTCAAAAGCAGCTTTAAACAGGTGTGTTTTCAGCCTTGATTTAAAGGAATTAAGTGTTTCGGGGTGTTTTGCAGTTTTCTGGGACTCAGGATTGAACCTTGGGGTACTCCACATGTGACTCTCTACTCTGAAAAGTAGTTGCCTATTGACACAAAGAAGTTCCTGTTCTTTAGGTAGGATTTGAACCAGTTAAGTACTGAGTGTGAGAGTCCAACCCAGTTCTTTAATAATATATCATGGTCAACAGTGGCAAATGCTGAGCTGAGGTCCAGTAGAACCAGCACTGTGATTCTTCTGCACTCTGTATTTGTGTGGATATCGCTGAACACTTTGACTAGGACAATCTCAGTGCTGTGGTGAGCACGGAAGCCGGACTGAAAAACATCAAAGTGGTTTTTCATTGTTAAGAAACTATTTAACTGCTGAAATACCGCTTTTTCAATAATTTTGCTGATGAATGGACGGTTAGAGATTGGTCTGTAATCTTGCAAAAGTGATTTATCCAGATTGTTCTTTTTTAACAGTGGTTTGATAGCTGCTGTTTTTAGAGCCTGGGGGGAGACACCTGATGAGAGGGATGAGTTTACTATTGAATCAGGTCAAATGCAATGACAGGTAGAACTTAAGGAAGGTTGTAGGGAGGATATCGAGATACCAAGAGGATTAGCTTAGTTGTTTTAAAATATCTTCTAAGTTTTTATGGTTGAGTTGGTGAAATAAAGCTATTTTCTCTGCCTTAGTTATGTTTGGGCACAGTATCATTATTGGGGTTGGTGTGGATAAGCAGATTATCCCTCTAATTTTTGTAATTTTCTCTGTGAAAAAGTTGGCAAATTTATTGCAGGCCTTGGCAGAGTGGAGTTCAGGTGGTAAAGTAGCAGGTAGTTTTGTCAACCTGTCAACGGTGACAAACAGGGCACGGGTATTGTTTTTGTTTATGATTTCTGCAAAAAATGTTTCCCTTGCATGTTTCAACGAGGAATGATAGCTTTGCAGCATTTCTTTGTAGATTTCATAGTGAATGTAAAGTCGAGTTTTACGCCATTTACGTTCAACCTTTCAACAGAGGCTTTTTTCTGTTCTTACAAGTGGAGCGTATCCACTTCCTTTCTACCAGACACAATATTCATTTTAACAGTGGCAATGGAATCCATTATATCCGAGATTTTGGAAAATAAGTTATATACCAGTACCTCTACTGGTTTACAGCATGGAAGTGAAGTACAGGAGTAAAGTTGACTAAAAGTTTCAGGTGTGCTGTCTTTAAACAAGCGTTTTGTATCTCTTTTTCTGAGCGAGTCGATATAGATTGTACTTTCAAAAACAACTGGAAAATGATCCTTGCTGATAATCAGGTCCAGAGTGTGTCCTAAATTATGTGTTTTGACCAAAGTTTTGAAGTACATCATTCAGCTTTTTTGCTTCTCTTTTTATTGTGCTGTCAACATGGATGTTAAAGTTTCCCATAATTATGAAATAGTCATAATCAATGTGTATCATAGGTACTGTAGAAGTTCACTAAGGTCATTAAAAATTTTGCCACATATTTTCTGGTTTTGTACAGGGTTGGTGTCAGAGTTTGTTTGCAGCCTTTTACTTAGATTCTCAAATATTCAAATGAGTCAACATTGCCCAGCGAAACCTTTTTACAGTTTAGTGAATCCTGGAAAATTGCAGCAACCCCTCCACCCCTCTTGTTCTTTCTATTTTCATTCAAAAAATTGTAATTAGGAGGTGCTGATTCAATGAGTACAGGTGTTTCATTGGCCTCATCTAACCATGTTTCTGTGAGAAACATAACATCAATGTTATTCTCAGTCATGACGTCCCTTTGCTGATAGTGATCTTATATTTAGAAAGGCCACTTTAAGTGTCATGGGGGTGGATGGTTCTAGTTTGAGGTTGCTTACAGCAGGGGATTAATCTCAGATGAAATTTTAGGCCAGTGTATTTCCTTGTTGTTTTTCTATCAGTAATTCTGATCAGTAATTCCGCCAGGGGGCCAGATGCTATCTGGGTACTACATGTTTATTAATGTCTGGATTCCATTTCAGACTTCAGAACAACAGAGTCGAAGTTGATCTGATTGTTCTGATAGCCCAGAGTTTGGAGGTTTGGGACTCAGAAGGCATGCTTTTTGGGAATTTAAGAGAGACATTCCTAACTGAAGTTGTAAATCCATTTTCTCTGAAAAATTGAGAAATATGGGCTTTAGTGAGCTATTCTGTGTTCCAGTGCTGTCCTGATGGTCCTCCCTTGAGCAGTCTTGTTTCCCAGTTGGTGCTGATAAGATATTTCCAGCTGGAGTCCTGGGACATGGCTGGTTATCGGTTTGTTTTGGAACAGTGTGACCCTGCTGGGCTGCTTTTCCTCCTTTTCCTTCTGCAGTGGCGTCATTGTTTACATTGTCCTGCGTTGGGGGAGATGGCCTTGTGTTGTTAACAGCATTGAAGATGTTGGCAGTGAAGAGCTTTTGTCCTTCCTTGTTTACGTATAATCCATGTTGTCTTATAAGATGGTAACGCTCCCAGAAAGTCTTATAATTGTCAATGAAGTTCATGGATTTGGAGGAGCATTTTTTAATATGCCATCTATTGATCATAAGCAGTCTGCTGTAATTCTCATCTCCACATCTAGCTCTTGGTATTGGTCCACTGATAAATATATTCATTTTCAGATATTCATTTGTGCTTAGAAGATGGCTTTTTTCAGAATTTCAGATTTCTTCTTGGCCAGGTCATTAGCTCCAATGTGAATGATTAGATTTTGAATGCTTTGATGATCAGCGGTTAGTGGAACTATTTTCTTGGTAACATCCGACTTTTGGCATTAGTTTTGGTTTCTGTGTTACTTTATGAGGTGGTTGTGTTGGTCTCTTCACATACCTCTTGTCCATCGAAGGGTCCTGCTGCAGTGCAGCAAACCTGTTTGTCAGTGTAATTCCAGCAGAGTTTAGTGGGTTTCCTGCTGCAAACATGACACGGTGTGTTATGGCTCGAGCTGGCTGATTTGCCCTTGGTACCGGAGTCAGGGAAGGTGGAATCATGTCAGCTGCAGCTGCTTGTTGTCTTTTCTTTAGTGATAGTGTTGATGAGGAGATGTTTCGGCTCAATGCTGGCCATGCTGTATCATCGAAATGAGGGGTGCGTCCCGTTAGACATCTATCCACATAATTAGATTTCTTTTTAGCTCCAAGACAGTACCAGGTGGCTGAGCTACTTGAGGTGCTTGGGGACGGTTTGTTGTGGCATCAGTAGAGTTGTTTGATTTCCAGTAACTGCATTGATTTCAGCATTTACCTGCAGCCTCTGTTCTGTCTGTGTAAAATATATCTGGTATCCCCTTCTTCGACCGGAGGCATCTTGGTCTTGTTTATCTTGGATGGAGCAAATGGAGAAGTATGAATCTCGACATATATTCCACTGAAAATAACCTACATTGGTGATCCTAGCCTCTATAACAGGAGGATATATAGCAGGAGGATCCAAATGGATCACAGATTCAGATAAGGTCCAGATTGAGTTCAGGCGCCAGTCATTTCCCAGCGCATCCTGTCCAGATCCATTCATAATGGAGTCATTTTCCCAACACGATCTGCATTCTTTATTTAAACTGTCTCATCCTCCCAAAACTGCACTGAAATATTTAAAACCTATAAAGCTGAGACATTCATTATAATCTTTTCCCTTTATTGGTAAAACTTTACATTCATTACAAACTTGCAAAGCTGCTCTGAATGTTTCCAGTTAAGAATGAAACGATGAACTCTGACCTTTAACAGTAACATCTCTGCTGTGGCTGTCAGAGAGCTGTTGTCTATCAGTGAAGCTGATCTTAGATCAGATTAGAAATTGTTAAACTGAAAACATTCAAGCAGTTTTTCTGTAAATCTCATTTCTCGTTTTATCCGGTAATGGCAGAAATAATGAAATTCTCTGATTTGTTTTGAGAACTGAAGAAGCCTTTCAGATGAGAGGTGAAACTTCTTCGAGAAACAAGAAGAGACTACTATGACCTGGATGACTGAGAACCTACACAGACATAATGTTATTAGTCATAGTTGTTTGTAGTTGCTTACACTTTTCCTTGTTCTTGTCTTGCCTGCAGTCTTGTGCTCCAGTGTCCATGTTATACCTCCTGTGGGAAGTCTTCTGTGTTGCATTTCAGGTGTTTTTGTCTCCCATTGTTAATTGCTTTCATTTCCAGTTCATGGGTCATAGTCTGGATGTTTGTGTTTTGGTGTTTCCTCTGTGTTTCCCCATATTGTGTCACGTCTGCGTATGTTTCCACGGGTCACTTCCTGTTTTAGTTTGACAGTTTCCTGGGGCTATTCCAGTAAACAAGTAAAACAAACTCTGAGTTTAAACACATACTCTGAGTTGACCCACTCTGTCTTCATCATAGACAGAATAAAAGTTTGTTATAAAATATATAATTTATTTTTTAATGTCATCAGTTACCCAACTTGAACTGTCATCAGATGAAGCTGAACCATAATTTAAAAATTGATTTATAAAATTCTTGGAGAATTTCATCATTTCTGCCACAGCCTGAGCATATTTTGTAATTTTCCTCTTCTCCCTTTAGACTCATTCTACGACCACCTCCTGGGGCTCAGCTCCCAGAGGATGAACCATTCCCATTTCTTTAGTCCATGCTCTCTAGGAACCTTACTGAGTTTTCTGTTCAGACCCCCCTCTCGAATCTTCAGGTTTTTATCTGTGATTATGGTTTATGTGCTATACCTAAAGTTGTGAACAAAAGGTCCTTCAACCTTAAATGGCTGTTTGCTCCTAGTCTGCACTTGGGCTCTTTTTCTTTCGCTGTGTAACAATATTATATTATCACAAAGCAGATATGGGAGTAAAACAGCAGTTCAATGGCATTTATCCCTCTCCAAAACGCTGGGAAAATGTACATTTACAATGCTAAGCCATAGCAATGATTTAGGATTAGATAAATGAGATAAATAAATCCAAGAAAATCAAAAAAAGAATTTTTTTTACCACAAAAGCTCTTAAAACTGCATCATGATGTTGTCCAATATCATCACCTCTTGTTGTGTAATTTGATCTACATTATGTGGTTTTAATTAGCACAAGCATTTAGCTCACAATAGTGGCAACTCTTAATGACAGATTAAAGTTTGTAAATATGAGGGTAATATACGATGATAGCTCTAACAGTCAGACTTTATACCTTCACCTAAGCCAAAACTTTATACGTGCCAAATGCAAATAGAAAGATGACAGAGAAGTCAAGCCAATTACTGGAAAGGTATAACTGAAACAAGGAGAATGAGAAGTGTGAGGCTTGTGTAATATGTGTAATATGTTATGTTTCATCAGGTTTCCTTCATTTACTCATTTGTGGTAACCTACTTTCCGATCAAAATGTCCTATGATCAAAGATTTGTTTATCGCTGTACGGTTGTTACAGTTTTGGATGTATGTGATCTACTGTTTATGTGGTACATGGCGTTAAAGATATCATACAGTAAATTTGTCACCTATATTATCTGTGTTAGATCTTATGTCATCATATCAATCACTTTGGTAAGGGCTTTTTTCATGCATAGATTTTTTTCAGCAGGAAATACTTTCCTCCCACATAAGTATTGGGCATTGTACATATTTAAAAATTTTAGATAATCAGCATTCTCATGCTTTACCAAAAAAAATAAATAAAATAAAATAAAATAAAATAAAATATACCCCCAGAAACCACCCATAACACAAACAAATAAAAACTTGTGTTTACTGTATATTCATGTCAGTTTTGATTAGTGCAGCATGTTTCCATGACAAACAAACAAAACACAAGTCTAATTTTGTCTAGGTTTCATTTTTGTCTGTGAAGTTTGCCTGTGTGTTTTTTTTATGTGGTTTTCATTTGTGACTTAATGTGAAACAAAAAGAGGAACAATTATCATATATAAGAACGTCACAACATTATCAGCACGGCGCCATTCAACAGAAGACTGGATAGCTCATGCTTGAGGTAAGACGTTGTGATCATTCCTCTAATTTGGTACTTTATTAGTTCCTATAGTTTATATATTATAGAAAAAAATTTTGTATGCTTGTAGAAAACTGCTCAGTTAATGTGTTTAATTACATTTAAGAAGAGAATCTTTTTGTTTTTTTGTTTATGTTTTCTAGAAAATTGACAATGGCAAACAATTTCACAGCAAATTACGATGGAGTGAGTGATCATGTTGAATATCTTTGTGAGACTGACTTTCCAGCTATCACGGGCCCTGCCTTCATCTTGATCTTCATCATCAGTGTCATAGGCAATGGTCTCCTCTTATGTGCTCTTTTCATGTATGAGAACATTAAAAATGTCACAAATATTTTTATCCTGAACCTGGCCTGCTCTGATATAACCTCCACCTTCACACTTCCATTCTGGGCTGTTGATCACCTCCATCACTGGGTCTTTGGGGACTTTATCTGCAAATTTATGACTGCTGCATACTTTGTTGGGCTGTACAGCAGTGTTATTCTCCTGACTGCCATGACAGTGGATCGTTTCATTAAAGTGGTGCTGCACAAATGGCCAAGCAACCTAGAAAGAAAGAGGTATGCAATTGGTTCCTGTATAGCTGCCTGGGTCATCAGCATCTCAGCATCCATGCGCGATGCCATGGAAATAAAGGTTGAACACTGGGAGGATGTTAACTATTGTGAAACTGGATTTGATGGCAAGCTTGAAAATTATCTCCAGGTGTTCCTGCTATTCTTCTTCCCCTTTGCCATCATTATTTTCTGCTATGCTGCCATTTTAAAAACAGTTCTGCAAGGTTTAAACAGAAAAAAGCAGAGGACTGTAGCTATGCTGTTATGTATTGTTTTAGTCTTTTTCATTTGCTGGGGGCCATATCATCTTTTGCTTCTTATGAGGTCTCTTTATAAACTTGAAGGTTGTAAGGCACAGAACCGGTTGGATATTGCCTACCATATTTGTGAAATACTTGCCTATTCTCACTGTTGTATTAACCCTCTGCTGTACACGCTCTCACAGAAGTTTCAAAAGGATCTGTTGAAAGTTTTACACTGTAAAAATGCATGCAGGAGGAATCAGGAGAGCGACGCCTCTGCAGTAAATAAAGCCACTTCTGTTACTCAGGAAGTGGCTTTTACTGCACAGAGCTCTGCTGTTAAGTTGGAACTACCCACTATTTATTAAATTGTGACTTGTGAAATTAAACATTGGCTCAGTACTTTTATTTAATTTTGCATTTGTACATTCCTTTGGAACTATAGACATATAGCCTTTCAATATTTCATTTAAGCTCTGCCAAGTAAACAATATATGTGTGTATTAATGTGAATTTCACTGTTGCACTTTCATTTGCTGTTTCTGTGAAAAATAAAAATGCTGAAATCCAGTGAAGCTGTTATCACGTCTTGTAATGGCTAGACTACAAAATATTCCATTGACAGCACTTTTAAAAAAAAACTAATAGGAAGCTTAAGTGTATTTACACAATCACTGAGGGGAAACGTTAGCAGTAACTAAAATGACATGGACTACATACACAAGGTAAGGTCATGTTGGCAGTTCATTTTATTTTGAACTAGATCAAAACACATGTGGGCGTGAGATTTTTTTTTTTATAAAATAAAAAAAAATAAAAATAAAATAAATATATATATATATATATATACAAACTCATGCTGTAATTTGTAGTTGTGTGTGTGTGCACATTCCTTTGTCAAGGAACCCACTAAATAATTGGGGCAAAAAGCTGCAACCATCCCCCCGGGATCCAGAGGCAAGCAGGGAAGGACCCAGGGGAACCGGGCCGTCCACGGCCCACCAGGAGCTTGGAAGACCCAAGGCCACACATCAAACATCAGACGAAGCCCTAACGGTCAATGAGCCGGTGGCAATGAGCATCCCACCCCCCCGGGTAGACCAGCCCGCGCTGAGAGTGCGGCCACGAGGCCCCAAGCGCCCGGATGTTAACTCCAACTCTGAGTCCGTTACTGGGGTGACTGGGGTCGCTGTCACATTGATCAGAGAAGTGAATTCATTTGTAGACGTTCATGTTTTTTCAGGCACTGAAATCTGCCGGTCAGTCAGTTCCTCTGAATTATTTATACTCTAATACAGTGCTGTAGTATCACTGTTCAAATCACACTGATCTGTATAAAGCTTTAGATGTGGAACACACGGATCAATGATCAATCATAGATTCAGACCAGATAAGACCCAGGTCCAGTTCAGGCTCCAGTCATTTTCCAGCTCATCTCATCTGGATCCGTTCATAATGGCTAAATTTTTCTTTACTCAATCCACTTTTTTTTAATTTAAAATGGTCCATCCTCCCAAAACTGCACTGAAATTTTTAAAATAATCAAAACTGAGATATTTCTCATAATGTGTTTGCATTTACTGATAAAACTTCACATCATTACAGACTTGGAAATCTGCCCTACATTTTTTCAGTTAAACGTGAAACAATGACTGAACTCAGATAAGAAATGGTTAAACTGGAAACATTAAATCAGTTTTTCTCTAAATCCCATTACACATTTTTTATCCAGTGATGGCAGAAATAGTGAAGTTCAGAGTTGATCGACTAAGTAAAACTCAGAGTTTGTTGAACATGCTTCCTGGAAAAGGGCCTTTGTGGCCAAAAGAACTGGTTTCAGTAGTTCAGAAACATTTGAACTGCTCTACTTAACAACAACAACAAAAAAAAACCAACATTAGTGGTCACTGTAAATGACAGAGACTACACAAGTGACACAACTCAACAAAGGATAAGAGGAGACTGAGATCATTTCTACAGTACAAGGGGATGTGTAACAGGTATGAACACAGCTGGAAATAACAATGACTTCAGGGGAGGTTAAACTAACCACAAAGTGACAGAAAACATCACCCACCAAAATAGAACAGGAAGAGAGACAACAGAAGGTGGAAACACAACTAATCTAAAAAAAAAAAAAAAAACCAAAAAAAAAGAAAAAGACCAGGAAAAAAAAGAGAAGACACAAAAAACAAAAAAAAAAAAAAAA
>VUQK01001705.1:4413-14714 GCA_015106715.1 Bujurquina vittata
CATTTTTAAAAAAAATCCCACTTTACCAACAAAAAAAGAAAAAAAAACAAGCAAAAAAAAAAAAGATCCAAACAAACAAAAAAAAAAAAATAAAATCAAATTATTTTACATCTGAAAGGAAAAAGATTGATGAACATTTTATGGTCATTTGAATCATAAACTTCCTATGTGACAAACTGAAGAGGTAAAAGTGTCACTGTTGTGTGACCATGAAAACTCCCAGCACTCCGCATTGAGATGAAATGGGATGGAAAGCTGCCTTTCATGCACTGCTATCCAGGCCACTGCCCTCACTGTGGTAGAGTGCCAGTTACTGTACTTTATCTGAAGAGGCACAGAAAGCCTGTTTTCCCCTCGCAGTGGCATGCGTTTCTCACCTGATCCCTCCTCTCTTTTTCCAAACTGCAGAAACCACAGATATTTGCATTGCTGTAGGTGATGTGAATGTGGACACTGTCATCTATTGACAAGAACACTTCTTAAAAGGCTCATTAACTGAATTAACTTGTTTCACTTGCAAAGATGAGGCAATACGCTTAGGAGAAATTATGCATGCCTGGTTTGGTGGCGTGATTTTCCCTCTTTTTGAGTCATTGGGCGACTTCCTCTCTTTGAAGTTCACAGGAAGATGGAGGAAGTTGCTCTGATACTCCTCTGTGTTTCACAGTTTTTCATGAAGCTACTTCAGATGAGTACTTTCAAGTGCCCATTTCTATTTGCTCTAGAAACAGTGACCAAGCAGCACATTCCCACAGTGTTTAGGTCACTAAATGACCTTAAACACAGTTGGTAAGACGGCAACTGCCTGGTGTCTGAGACATAAAGTAATACATTAATCTACTGCTGGGATCATAATTACAGGTGATGATATATTTTGGATTCTTTTAGCAGAGTAAACAATGCAGACTAAATGAAACACTTTATACACAAAACATTAACTTAAACATTGGAGTTATTTATCTGTTATTTATGCAGTGTTTATCTAAAGTAGATTTGCAGATTCAGATTTATACATTTGATTAACAAATTAAATACAAGGCATTAAAATGCATTACATTCTCCATCATGTATAAAGTAGTTAAGGCAGTGTCTGACTGAATTGTGCTAATAGTTTTTGTTTCTATGCCTCCTTAATGTCAGAATATCTTCATTGTAACTGTTGTTTTTAAATAAAGATATTATTTTTAGGGAGTTTTTTTTTTAAAAAAGCTATCACATCTACTTACTGTTTGTTTGTTTTTGTGTTTACTATTTGATGTAATTAAATATAAAATAAAACGCCGCAGCGCTGATACTGTTCATTTTCTTTTGCCTGGGGTGTTTAAGATCTCTTTAACAAGTTAATTCCAGTAAATGTAAAGTGCCGTTTTTACTTTGTGCAGCTTTGACACACATTATCTCTCTTGCAGCAGCTCAGGTGTGACTGAATTCATTCGTTTATGCCTCGTCAGCTGTTACATAACTGCTGGCTTTGGACTTTGAATCAAGGGCCGTCATAAACCTGGAGGTCCGTCCTGTTCGGAGACAATCGCCGTGTGTTTCCTTTATTTATGAATCAAGACAACAGGCTGGATCTCCTGGGGGATTAGACGCTGTAATCCGTTTGCGGGCCGGCAGGCGGGGAGGAGCTTTAGGACCCGGTAGGTGTGGGCCGGGCAGGATTTTTCCTCGTGGAGTAGCAGCTGGACCCATGCCCCCTCCCCTTCCACTAGTTTCGAGCCCCAGCCCAGGAGCAAATAGGATAAATTGTCGTGTTATACCTGCTTAAAGGCGCCGCTGGTTGTGTGAAAGCTCAGCCTGCTCACGGGATAGGTAAAGGTAAATATTTTTCTTCATAATGGAAAGTTTAAAAAGTGCCGTATAGTTAAAGGAAGGAGGCAAAACTAAATGATTATTGAGAACAAGAGTATTTGGATGCAAAGCTAACAATCTGAGAGCGGATTAGAGCCCGCTGCGAGGAATCAGAGCGTGTGCTGTTGTTAAAGATGCGGAAACAACATCAGAAGCAACAACAATCTGGATTTTGAGCCACTGGGACATTTACGTGCACTGGCAGGAGGATGTCTTGGCTCAGGAGAAGGGTAAAAATTCTCCAGATTGGACCCAAACACACTAAAGTTTTCTTTCTGGGACAGTTCCTGGGCTGTGAATCGGATGGTTTTTGCGCCGTTCCTCGGATCTAACGGCTTTGATTTGGACCTAAATCATCATGTCAAAAGTAATTCAGAGGAAGAACCACTGGATCACCAAAGTAAACGAGTGCGCGGTGGTCCGGGACGCGTATGGGGAGCTGAATGTGGAGCTGCGCGGAGGAGCCGAGAATGGAGAGTTTCCATGCATCGGACAAGTTAAAGAGGATGCTGTGTTTTATCAGGACGGCAAACTTAACGAAGGAGAACTGCTCTTGGAAGTCGAGGGACTGTCTGTGTCTGGATTACCTCTGTATGACATTTTTACTGTGATCAATTGCTGCAAAGGTCCCGTAAGGTTGAAAACTGTGCGTCAGGGTAAGTCAGATATACATATATATCTTTAAGGAAGAGTGATACATGTTTGTATACATACATGCATACGTGTATGGCAGGTCTGTGGGAGAGTAACACTAATGCACATATACAGAAGAGCTGATGAAAGGCAGTGGTTGTTGTACAACTGTGGTGCAAAAAGCTCATACACAGTAACAAAATGAGGATGTGAGTGAAATAGGGCAGAGGAGTGCTGGCTGCTGCTGCTCATCTTCCCTCCACAGCAGCCTGAAGTCTTCACTGGATTTGACATGAAGCTGCCCTGACAGTCATCCTGCCCCCATTTGTCTAATATTGCTAAAGCGACTCTGGGTCAGACTTGCAGCATCACAGATTAGGCCACCTATAATACTCCAACACTTCAAAATATTCCTGTTTCCAGGGATTGCCGCTAACACAGAATCTAATAGTTTATTTAGCTTTTTATTTTTCAGTTTTTCTAATATATAAAATATATTGTAAAATGAAATTTCAAAAAAAAAAAAAAGAGAACACAAGGTTATGTCCTCAGATATGTAGTTATTCAGAGGCCAGTGCAACAATATCTTCTTCTGCTTGATTGACTGCTCAAAACCTCCTCCCACCTCTTTCTGCAAATTACATTTTTATTTATGATAATTGGGAGGAGGATTGCTTGTGAGAGTAATACACCACTAATGGGCAGCAGGGGTCACTTCAGGAAGTGCTCCCTATGTATTGGATGGGCTTCATCTGGATCTGTTTGTAAGGCAGACAGAGAGAGAGTGATGAGGCCTCAGAGTGAATATGGAAATAAGTTACAGTTGGAAAAAAAACATTTAAAAATGAAAGAGTGTTTGTTATATTTCACATATCTCAAATGTGTCTTTCCACATATACACATTCTCTAGTTGACAAAGCGTGCTCTCTGGGGAAATCATTAACTGTGTTATATAACTGTGGTTAGTGTCAGTTTAACATCTTTGTACTGTATGTCCATTAGTGGCTCCCCAGTGAACATTTCACCTCTGAAACTGAAGTCTCAACCTCAGGGACAAGAGCTCAGCACTAACACTGCTCTGTGTTTGCAGAACAGGCATTTGTTTGACATATAATCAGACCAGGTTTGCATCATGGGAGATTTTTAATATCCACAGTGCTCCAATAGGTTTCTAATTATTCTTAACTCCTATGGAAACACTCAGCACATAGACATAAAGGATATCTCGGCCCATCTGTCATTAGTTTCTTGCATTAGTCAGCAGATTCTCCTTGTCTCTAATTAAAGGAGGGGGGTATTCCTTGATTATCCGAGTAGCTCACAAGGCTTCCATTGTGCCTGGCAGTCCGTTGGGCTCCCATGCAGAACCGGTAAAGGATAGCAATCCAAGTTGTCCCAGACCAGATGACAGGCTGCTGAGACAGATCAGATCTCTCTCCTTTTCATTGCAGGGAGCTGTGGGTCATATTACACGAGACCACATCACCTCAGTGCTGTAGGTGGAAACAAAATCAGCGTGTGCATGTAGACAGTGCCCACAGGTGTGTCCCTCCCTGTGAGGAATGCACAAAGAAAAGCACCTGAAATAAACCTGAGCATTCCTGCAGAGAGTGTGGAACATTACACCCGAGTGGTCTTGACACTTGGCTTTTTAAAAATAAGCTGTAAAATACTTAAAATCAGCAAGTAAGACATGTTGACATCCGGTGCTGGGTCTTTGACCCAGTGATTGGAGTTAGTGACTTTCGAGTTCTGCTTATTATTAAATATTCTCTTTTGATTCTTATTTTGCTTTTTTTCATTTGTTATCCCAGCATTTTGGCAGGTTGAGTTATTTATAGTAATCCTGCTTTCTGAGTCCTGTTATTATCATCATTCTGTTTTTACCTCTCCCATGATCTGGTATTTGTTTGATTAGCCTCCTTAGTGCTTTCTCACTGGTATTTTTCCCGTTGAGTTACTTCCTGTATTCACCTGTGCCCTTCAGTTCTTTGTCATGTCGTATTGTTGAGTCTCTGGGTCTCACTGTTGTCCTCTCTCGTGTGTCCGCTGGTTTGATTTTATGGGCTTTTTTATTATTATTATTATTGCTTGCCACTTGAACTTCTCTGCCATGCCCGAATTTGGGTCCTCAGTCACACATCATATGACACTTGTGTTACATCAATAATGTGCTGGTAGCTGTGTTACAATCACCACGTCATTATCCAGTGATGTTCTTTGATGCTAAAAAAGCACTGATTGCACATTTGGACACCGATTTAAGCTGTATGGATACATAATTTTATGTTTCAACTTAAAACTGACTTACTTTCATCATGTTTTCTTGAGCAGAAAGTAGTTTATTAATACCTAGAATGCTCCCTTGTCAAAGAATCAAAGAAGGCCTTACCTATGAATGCAAACTGTGGCATACACTAGGAGTGACTAAATTGCCTCCATGAAATGCAGCCTATATCCTTTCCAGTGCTACAGCTTCTAACTCTGCTAGTAAATCAGGCAACATATTTTTTTTCCCCTTCCAGAGGCTGTCGTTACTTCAGATGTTTTAACAGCAGTGATACAAAGGTCAGGCAAATAAAATAATTTCATGTGGCATAAATTTCAGGTTAAAGTCCAAAGGGAGAGTTCTTTGAGACATCTTAACCTACTTATTCCCTATTCCTGTTATTAGTTGAATCCAGCTCATAGATGAAAGGTTTTGTTGTCATGTTGCTGTATATCACTGTGTTTTGAGTGTGTATGGCTGCTACCTTGGCCAAGTCTCCCTTGTAAAACTAATTTGGTCTCAATGGGACTTCCCAGGATGAAGGCGATAATAATACCCTGACATCTTTTAGTGCCTGTAAAGGTGGACCAGTTGTATCATGTCATTTGATAATACTAGCTCAACAAGAGTGCTAGCGAAAGAAACTATTGTCCAGCCTGTAAAATCGGTGTGAACAAAGATTTTGTGGACAACCTTCTCAACAGTTGAGTTGTTTATCTTTTAAGAGAAGCACAAAGCCCTCCAGAAGGCAAGGGTCTGGGGGTTTATGATCATGAGAAGGCTTGGCCAGGTTTGGAGGCTGTCTGATCTCCAGTGCAAACAGCCATTCATCCCCTTAGATCTTGTCTTGAACTTTAGCCAGGTAGATGGAAACAGGCCAGTCTGTGAGATGCCGGGCATTCCTGAGAGGTGGACATGAGAGTTCAATGGAACAACCTGATGAAACTAGCTATTTTATATTTAAATGCTTTTTCCCCTTTGGTTAGCCTTTTAGGTCACCTTTTCAGTGCCTGCATTGATTAAAACATTAAGATAATAAGCATCTATCTTATTGAGGGGTTCATGAACAGAACTAGCAGATTTAAGGTTACTAACAGCTACGTGTGTGTAAAAGCAGCGTCACCAAACTCACCAGTTAATCATCATTCCCATTTGGGAGCACACCTGGGTGCTTTCTGTCATCACGCTTGAGTTTATCTTCTTTTACTGGTTCTATTTTCACACTTTCTTCAGCGGAAATGAAATGCTATCAAAGATGTATGTTGTCATTTTTTTGAAATGAAATGCTGAAATGTTGTGCTATGTAAATTTTAGAAGTTTGCACATCTAGAAAAATGGCTACAGGCACAATTTCTCTAGCTGGGTGCTTTTCAAACCACTGCAGCAGAAGTGGGCACAACCAAATGATAAAAGCTAGTCAAACATCACATGCTAGGAAACATTGACTGTATTTATTCATATGAAGAAAAACGCAGCAGTCAGTCATGAGAACTTTTCTTTCTTTCTCTTTCTTTTTTTGACATTTCTAGTAATCCCAATCACATTTGCTATGCTTATGCATATGCTTTTAAAAACAAAAGTGTAAAAGACTAGAAATAAACCTGTTTACAGTCTAGTATAAAAATGCTATTGGTCTCTTTTCCCTCATCTTAACAAGTGTATAAGTTGGTGCATTTTTATAAAACTCACAAGGTTTGTACTAAGGCTTAAAACTACCCTGATTGTTGGTGTGGCCACTGTGGGTGATGGGTGGTTCTGCTCTCTGTCACTTCAGCTATGCTGAGTCACTAGACTGGACCTCTTGGCTGTATTGTTACAACACATTCTCACTTCAGACTGGACACATGCACAGTCAGGAACCCCTTCTCACCACGCTTAAGTTATCTGCTTTCAACATGTGGAAGAAGAAAAGCCTACAAGGCAATCCCATGACCACCACCTAGTAAACAAGAATTTGACTCCTGAGACAGTTTTGTTTATTCACTTAGAAGTTTAGGGACTAAAACTACTTGGTTAGTTTTAGGGGGAAATACAGGCCTGACTATGTTAAACACACATTAAAAGTTCCATCTCCAGCATGCTTTTTGGACAGTTTCCTTTTTATGACTGAAGAAGAAGATGGCCAGAAGAGCCTTTTTGCATGCGATTTCTATTTCATATTTTTAGGGACAAGTGCCTGAATCTGTGCAATCCATACAATCTATGGATGCACCTTCTAATCAGCCTGATACCTGAGCACTCCACTTTCTTGTCCATATGGCCACTTCTTGTTTTAAAAAAATGAAGTTGGCTTCAAAATTGTATTCACTAACTGATACCACAGTGGCTACATTTATCTATTATATACATTATATGGGATAAATAAAGAGAATATATACTTGGAAAAACTGGATTTAATTTAAGTTTGGCTTTAAATTCATTTGCCTGTCTTTACAACTGCGATTTAAAGGTTACACTGTCTTTTATGTGTGGTTAAAAAGGCTTACACACATCCTGTTTGCAGACTCCAAGCTCTTCTGTTATGGGCTTGTTCCAGAATGCAAGTTCCTTGCATTTTTTAAGGACGAAGACTATGTCAGTCTTGATTAAAAGCAACCACCTGCATGTAAGTATATCCTTGAAAGGCTTGTCAGGGGCTCTGTTTTTTCTGCTTTTTCCTTTCCTTTCCCTAACCACCTCCTCTTTAAGAGCTCTGTTTTAGACAGCAGTGAGACCTCTAAGATGTTTTGTGTGTTCCTATCTTTTCATATGCTTATGCTTTTTTTTGCGCACAGAATAAGATTTTGACATTAGAAGAATCGTTAAAGTGGATGTCTTCAAAATAAGTGTAAATGTAACTGTACTTGCTTATGACTCATATTGTATGAGCAGATGCATCTTTAGGGTTTATATGCTGCTGTTTTACTTGATATATGCTATTAAAAGCAGCACACTAGCAAAGGAACTATACAAGCAGCACATAAGCAGCATGTGCCATTTAAGCTTGAACAAATGGCTGTGCAATTCACAGACTTTGCCTCAGGTGTTGTAACAATGAGGTTAGGATGGAACGCAGGCCAGAAGGGTAACAAGAAACAACCAGTACTCTGCATGTGATGCTCTCTCAGGCAAAGGCATTCATTGTTTCCATTCTGCAGTCATGTAGTCGTGGTTTGTCATGTGTACATTATTTTTGCATGTATCAAACCATGCAAAACCTGGCATAAAATGTCAGATGCATAATACTCACTTTACTTATTCATTGCTTGTGTTTTGAGATTTAACTTTACAAGAAGTAATTTACTAAAGTGAACTAGTATTATATTTTGGCACGAGGGCTAGTGCTTATTATTACATTATCAGTGACTCTACCAGTTACCAATCATCAAAAAATGCAGCAAAAATACTAAAGATGGATGTATATCTAGCCTACAATGGGGTTAGCATTCTCTGGTTGAGTAAATATTGTAAGCTAGAAGAGTATTATAAAAGTGTGTGTTGCAGGAAGGGAATCATATATAAAACAATGTTGGGACATACAATTTACTGGGGCATATCCCTCCCAGATCTATACCAGGGCATAACTGAGCTCCTGGACAGTCTGAGGTGCAACCTCTTGACATTGTATGCACCAAAACATAAGAGGTGTTCTATCGTATTTACGTCAGGCAAGCATGGGGACTAGTCAATGGTATCAATTCCTTCATTCACCAGGAACTGCCTGCATACTCTCGCCACATGAGACCTGGCATTGTCATGCACCAGGAGGAACCCAGGTTCAGATTCAGATTCAGATTCAGAAAAACTTTATTCATCCTCGAAGGGCAATTGAGGGCACACAGAGCAACAATGACATAATAAATATAAAATCTAACTATAATAACTTCTAAATAAATAACCACTGTACAAGAAATATGTTAATAAAATATAAATGACTGAATGTTAGAGTCAAATATAGGTCCAGGTGATAATGAACTGAGCATTGCAAGAATATGCAAGGTGGATGCAGATTGCAGTGAGATAGTTGATGTGAGTAGTGTGAGAGTAGAGAGTTCACAACAGTTTGTTGATGTTATGGGGTAATATTAGAATGGGGGGGCAATGAGTTTAGGAGAAGGATGGCTCTGGGTACAAAGGTCGCTCTTCTCCTCTGTGTCTTGCATGCCGGACAACGAAGCCGACGACCTGAAGCGAGCCATTCAAACATTGAATGAAGCACATGAGAGGGGTCCTGGATGATTCGGTGTGCTAGCCTTTGTGCTGAATGTTCGTACACTAAAGACAGATTCCTGAGTGGCAGTCCAATGATTTTTCCAGCAATTGTGATGTTCCTCAGCAGGCGGTTCCTATTCTGAAGACTGATTGAATGGAACCAGCAGGTGATGGAGAAGGTGATGATACTCCACTCCACCAGTATACAGTCTGACAGTAGGCCCAAGAATTTCATCCCAGTACCTAATGGCAGTCAAAGTGTCATTGCCTAGCGTGTAGAGGTCTATGCGTCCCTCCATGGATACGGCTCCCCAGACCCTCACTGGCCCACCACCAAACCGGTCATGCTAATGTTCTTCAGACCATTTCACGTCTGTCACATGTGCTCAGGATGAACTTTCTCAGGAGCGGAGTAAAGCCCCAGTGGTGGATCTCCCAATTCTAGTAATGTAGTGCAAATGCCAATCAGGCTCCAAAGTGTTGGGCAGTAAGCACAGGGCCCACTAGCGGATGTGCCATCCTGGAGGTGTTGGACTACCTTTGCAACCTCTGTAGGGTCCAGGTATCGCCTCATGCTACCAGCAGTGGCACTGGCCCTAGACAAATGCAAAACCAGTGAATAAACAGTCAGAAAAGATGTAAAATCATTCCTGTTTTGGGGATTGTTGCATTGTTTGTGCATCTAGTGCACCTGTTGTTGATTTCATTAACACCAAAGCAGCTGAACCGTATTAACAACTCCCTCTGCTATTAACTGATCAGATCAATATCACAGAAGTTTAACTGATTTGATGCTTAACTGATTAAAAAGTGTTCCTTTAATTATTTTTGAGCAGGGTATATAACATGATACAGAACATCATCCATACATCTTTACCAAGCTTTCACATCACATCATGTTTCATTAAGATCTTCTTTTGCATTCAGAATTTATCAGCATCAAGAATCTTATGTTAATAACTTTTCTAAAGGGTTTCAGTTGAATATAGTTTAGTTCATCATGTGCAAGAATTTAATTCTAAGCAGTGTGCATGGAGGCTGAGCTGAGAAAATGGAAAGGTGCCTGTAAAACCACAAATATGACCTTGAGAGTAATTTATGTGAAGACTTGTTAGTTGTTTCACTAAAACCTGACCAACTGTAATGCTTTTTTAAACCTTAAAATTGATTAGAATCAGAATACCTGGAGCTTTTTGACCTCTATAACCAGTTTTCATAAGAAAATACTGTGTAAAAAATTTAGATATTCTAATTGTGTATTTGAGGAAGCATCAGCTTTTCAGATTGTGCATTTCCTATCAGTGTGAACTGAAAAAAGTGCTTCTTTTTTTTTTTTTTTTTGTTATATCAACACCCC